>JACWBX010003805.1:54158-102499 GCA_014622435.1 Polypedilum pembai
ATTGGTGTATTGGTGACTTAAAGATTACCAAAAAATTTTTAATGTCTATTGAATAAAGTTTTGGAAAATAATTTTTAAAAAAATTGTTAAATATTTGCAAAGAAAGAAATTTTTAAAAGTCCAAAAATTTCAGGTAGAAATTAAATTTGTTAGCCATAATTCGACTAAAAATTACATTTAAAACTAAATAAAATTTCAATTAAAATTCAACGAAAAATATTATTATTTTCTCAAAAAAAATTAGATTGACTAAAAATATTTATATCACATATTCGTTACTCCTGGTGATATTAAGAGAGACCATTTTTTTAGTTTTCAATTGCTGAATTAATATTTTGAATAAAATCGCTATTTTAGTTTTTCAATTAAAATGTTCTTAATCTCGGCTATAAAAAATTTTTTCTTTAAAAATTAAAGAATTTCATTCAACTGTTTCATAAAATATGAAAAAACAGTACGCTTAAGAAAAAATTTAGATATGTTTCATTTATATGTCACATCACTTACACAACTCACAATTCAAACAGCTGAAAAAATGTGACATAACTAGTGAATTGTCTTATATTATCAGTTTACAATTCGAAAACAAAGCGTGTGTATCTAAATTTTTTTTATCCTTCAAAAATAATTTTATTATTTTGCTTTCATTCGTTATTTTAATCTAAATCACAACTAGTTGCAATTTTTAGTCAAAAAACATCAGCATTAATAAGAATAATATGAAAAACACAATAATTAGTTAATAAAACAGTCATTAGAGAATAAAATTTTAAATTAGTAGAGATCAAAGTGAAGAGAGGAACAAAGTGCACAAAGAAATTAAGAATTGACAGTTTAAACTTTTTTTAATACATCGCTGATTATAATTGTGTAACATTTAACCATCATTACAATGATCATTTCTAACCATTAATGTGATAATTCGTAGCACAAAAAAGACCATCAATGGCCTTGAAATAAAAGTTCAATGATCTGCTTCGAGAAAAAACGAAGATCGGAAAGCACATCAAAAAAGAAATTTAACACACATATACACACCATAAGACACACGCAATTAATGAATGATTCATATTAATAAACTGCACAAATTAAGACAAAATGACTGATTCTATTATGAACAAAAGTGATTTGATTGATGGCTTGCGTCGCTTTCAGGAAGACTTTAATAAAGATTTCTCGCATCGCGATGTTTTACATGAATTAGAATTTAATTCAAAATCTGAATTTCAATGGATAATACAAGGAAGAAATGAGAAAGAAGTTATCGATAGGCTGTTCTTCTATTACATTTATCATAGAAAAAATGTGTTACCTTTCATTAAAGCCCTAAAGTATTCTTACAATTGGTTATATGAAAATATTCTCAATTCAAAAAATGACAAGTGGATTTCTGACTATCGACGAGCGATCAATGACATTCCTAACAATAGTGATTGGAATGTACATAGAACAAAATATTTATATGACATTCAACATAATCTAAAGAATTTAACACGTCGCAAATATTTAATTTTGTTCGGAAAATTAGGCTTTGGCAAAAAATGGCTTGCAGCGTAAGTAAATAAATATTTTTTTTGCGATCAGTAATTGTTATTCTGCATTTCAAACAAAATGACATTTCCATTGTGCATTAATAATTATTTTGTAATAAATCGTTTGGAAATGAATTAATCGATGTTAATGAATGAATACAAAAGATATGAGGAAATTTTTAACTTTGGATATAAATCATAGAGATTATTGAAGTGTGAAATTAACTCTTAACTGCTCATTACTTGAGCATTATAATTTTTTTTGCGAGCTAGTGAATAAATTTTTTATAATATACAATGAAGAAAAAACCTTTGATAAACTGTTTTTTTTGATGATTTAATCAATCTATTAATAAATGAAACAATTCATTATTTTCTGCAATCAATGTTATATTTGATAAGTGATTTTATTTTCGTAGACAAACCAGCGACAATTTTATATGTACGTAATTGATTAAATTACTCATGTGGTTGCTTTTCTACCTTCATTGTCCTACTTATAACTTGGATAAAAACATAAGCAAAACAAATCTTATCAGTACTTCAAACCACAAAGAATTTGATTGAAGAATTACATACAAGTAAACAAAATTTGAAAAAATCACCTCATATATTACTCATGCTCTAAATTTTGTGGATTCTCTTCATGACTAATGAATTTCAATTTAAAAATAATCCGAATTATTGAAATTTGTATAGACGTAATATTATAAAGTTGCAAATGACACTTTCAATATCACTTAAATTAAATTGTTTATAATTGTAAATTTCATTTAAAATATTCTAATGTCATTAATATAATATAATAATTTTTTCTAGTAGACATACTGTGATCATGGTTGATCTCATTTGATCTTTTTAATTTTTAAATCTGTAAAAATGATATTTTTAAGAAATAATTACTTAACAAAGTCTAGCATAAAACTTAAATCAAAAATAATTTAAAATTTTCAAAACAAAGTAAAAAAATAAATTTATAAACTTTTTAAAATTTGGCCAAAAATGTAACTTTAAAGTTTAAACTGTAAGAAAATTCTTGAAATAGATAAAATACGATTAAAAAGGTCATTTTATAAAATAAATTTTGATCTTTTCATGTGTGTCCATATCCGAGATTTTTGCGTTTGATTTAAAATTAATTATGTTTTAAAAATTTATGGTTTATTCCAATAAAAATCTATATGTCATATTTACAATGAACATGTGCTTTAGCAAGACTAAGACATTGCAATCAATCCTATTAAAAATTTAGATGCATAATTTACTACCAGATCAACTCAAATCAATTATCTACTGAATTTCAAATCATTAAATTCCTAAAATATTTTCAATTGTTAAATAAAATAATAACATTTAAATTGTAATATTTATTTATTAGATTTATTTGAGTGAAATTAAAATTTTTCGGCGAAAACAACACTGAATGAAACATCAATAAAAATATCAGTTTGATATAAATTTTTAAATCTAATTTTCTTACTAAATATTTACCATACATGGTGAAATATACATAAGTTCCATTATGATAAAGTGATCAGACCACTTTATATAAATTTAAAAATATTTTTCAAACACACACAGACCAACTCAACAATTTTTTGCGATAAAAATAAACATACATATTGAAGAAAATAATATTTCTCTTCTCTTTCCTCTTCATATCTTCTTTTTATTTTCTTGTTTGAAAGTCTCTAAACAATTTATACATAATTCAATTGTTTATTTGCCAATTTTAGGGACGCATGTCGAGACTACTCAGTTGTCAGCTGTATGAACTTCAAAATCTACTGGTTAAATGTCAGCAAGTGCAATACTTTCGAATTGATTCTTGAAAAAATGCATCGTTTAAAAGTGTTTTTACAAGATGATGATTTAGACATCAAATATAATGCCTATAGCGGTAGCACAAAAAATGAAATCTTCCATCTTCGAGCACACTTAAGAAAAGTTTTTGAACAACCTGCATTTAAAGACTGTTTGGTGGTATTGACTGATGTTCAGGATGAAAATATTGTAAAAGCTTTTGATCTTCATTGTAAAATGCTGCTTACCACAAGACATATGGAGAAACTAGAAAAAACCATTCCAAGGGAACGACGTGATATTATTGAAATTGATAATGGTTTCACGCTTGATGAAAGCAACGAGCTGTTTTTCAAGGCCACACATTCTTTTGATTTACAACAGAAAATCAGTACTTTTATTCATGACATTCACGAAAAGTGTTCAGGTCATCCCTTCATAATGTCAGTCATAGCAAAAACATTCCAAAACTCAAATGAAAGTGATGAAAAGCGTGAACAACGCTTTAAAAACTGGAGGTATAACGTTGAAAATTATAAATTAGAGGATGATTGCAAAAAGATTCAAATGTCTGTAAATGAGTCTTTGCAGTTGCTTGAAAATGAAAAACTAGTTGAAAATTATAAAAAAATGGTTGTTTTTACCGATAATGTTGATGTGCCATTAGAAGTGCTTTCAAAATTATGGGGCACGAGCTATCAAGCGACAGAAACAATTGTTGAGAAATTTCATAAATATTCATTAATCGAAAAACAACGGAATGAGAACGAGACATGTTCTCTGCACTATGTGCATAATAAATACTTAAAAAGTGAAGTGTCAGAATCTGAGCAACAAAAGTATCATCAACTTTTATTAGACAAATACGAACTTGAAACAACTTTTCGTAATCGTAATGGTCTCGAATTGAAATTTCAAGACGATCGATATTTTCACTTTTACATTGGATATCATATTCTTGGTGCCAAAAGACTTGATCTCTTTGATTTATACTTAGATTTTGGCTTTCTTGAGGAAAAAATAAGAGTTGCAAAATTGCCAAATATTCTTGGTGATCTTAACAAATTTTCAAATGAAATTAAAAAACATGAAGGACAACATCAGGGATTAGTTGACGAACTTATGTTCTTTTTGCCAACAATTGAGAAGTTGTTGATTCAATCAAGTGACATAACTATTCTTCAGTATGCTCTAACACATGAGGGAATCGTAAAAGAAGCTGCAATAGAGCAATCAATGAAATTTACTGATCGTGTATGGTTCAACGATGCTAATCATCTTCGACATGAAAATCAGATAATTGAAATACAAGCTGATTCAAGGCCAAAAATCGTTCGTTTTGCACAACCTGGGGAGAGCCTTTTGTGTTTAATTTACTTGCAAGACAATAATATCATGCTGCATGAGATAGCACCAGCAGATTATAATTTTAAACCTACACTCTTCCGCAATGATTTGGTTAGCAATTCTATTGTTGAAATGCAAATTTTTAAAAATGGAGCTTTCTTAGTGCTCAATGATTTAGGAAAATTATTTTATTACAACATTAAAGTTCCGAAAACTTCTACACGACGACCATCAATTGCAGCACCTCTCACTCCTAGTGTAAACGATCATCCTTTTATAATTGACAGTCACAGTGATAAAATCACTTGCTTTTATGTCATTGAACAACAGACAACTTCTAATGTTGATTTAATTCTCGGTACATCAAAAGGATTTTTAAAATTTTATCGCTGGACAAATGCTCAAAAATTTGAAGACAATAAGCATGTTATCAATGGACATTTGAAAGATCTTTTTCGTATTGCAGTTATAGATAATTACGCGATATTAGTCAGTAAAAATGGAAATATTGGTTTTGTAAATTTAATTGATGAAAGTAAAATGGGTTCAAACATTCCTATGGAGCAGCATCAAGATCCATTAAATCTTCATCAAGGATTTTGCAAACACTCAAAGTTACCAATAACAATTCTCGTAACAAAAAATAAAGTCATTCAAATTACACATAAGAATAAATTAGGATCATTTTTGATGCTCAAAAAGGAGAATATCTTTATGGCTAGTGAGGAAGAATTTGATGATTTTAAAATACTATCCAGTGCCATGTCAAAAGATTCTGAATACTTAATTCTTGGCACAACAAATGGTATTATGGTCATTGATAGAAATGAAAAGAAAATAATCTGCAGGCGTAGCATAAGTGATCATGTGTTGAGCTTGGACGTTCATCGAGATATTGCTGATCCATACTACTTTCTAATCTCTGTTTTTAAAGATGCCGATAAAGTCATTAGTTTACATGCTTTCCCAAGCAGCAATTACGACAACTTTTCAATAACACAGAACGAAACAAAATTCTTGACTGGCGATGATTTATTTGATGTTAGAAAGTATGATGATAAATGGAGTCTCGTAGCTGTTGATACGAAAAGAAGCATACATTTGAGATCATGTGATGATGACTTTATTGAGTCTACTGTAATTTTACCCTTTAAATATGAAATCAAGAAAATTTGCTTCATCAGTGATCGCGTAGTTGTATGTGGATGTACAAATGGACACATTTATAGAGTTGATTTAAATATGAGCACATGGGAAAATATAGGAGCAATGACTGGTGCAATAACTTACATGGAGAAATTCAATCAAACAATCATCATAAGTACGAACAATTCTTATAAAATCATCGACCTGAATAATAATTCTTCAAGCATTGTTCAAATGGCTGATCAGATTGGCAAAGCAACAAAAGCATACCAATACAATGAATACATATTACTTATCGTTCTAAAAGATTGCTCAATTGAATTTCTAGACATTAAGAATAAAGTTGTAGTGAAAAAATTGGATTTATTTGAAAAAGATAATACTTGTGTGGCAGAGGCTTACTATAAATCAATGCTGGCTATCGCAACAGCTAAAAATGATGTTTTTCTTTTTGAAATTGGTGCTAATATCAATGAGGAATTTAAAGTGAAGAGCATTGAAGGACAGCTAAATAGTAACATCGGAAGTGTTGCAATTTCTCCTGAGAAAAATGTTCTCGCTGTTGGTTGTTACAACGGCAAAATTGAAGTGAGTTCTTCATTTAATACTTTGTTATTTTCAATTTTGTAATTTCCATAATTGTTTGTTTTTTGTCACAGCTCTTTGATCTCACACAACTCATTCCAATTCAAACACTCGAATCTCATAAGAGACCAATAATGAGTCTTGAGTACTCGCCATGGCAGGAAGATGAAGGTCACCTTATTCTTCTAAGTCTCTCCGAGTCAATTAATTTTTGGAATATCACGCACATTCTTAATAACAGAGGTGGAATAAAAAGATCTACGTCTACACCATCGAGAATTAGTGCACGTTTTAAAGCACCACTGAAAATTGCACCAATCAGTACAAGCTTAGAAAGCTCATTGAAGAAGTTAATTTTGAAGGAGAAAAATTGGAGCAATAAGACAGGCTCATTTGATAAACGAGAGTTGCTTTCGTGTATCAAATTCATTGGAAAGAGTGCAAAGAAGATTGTCATGAATGATGAATTTACACGCTTCGTTACAATTGATAATGAAGGTAACGTTTATCATTTGCGCTTGATTGATCAATCAACAATGATGGATAATGATAATCAACAAGTGATTATCAATGTAAATGGAACTTTACCATTCGCATGACACTTATTAAATTATTTTGTAAATTTTATTTGTGTCATTTTATATTTTTTTACCATTGCTAAAATTTTTATCAATAATTTTACATTATGAATGTTTTATTAGTTGTGTGATTTAATGTGCCACAATAAATTTTTATGCACATTTTTAAATTCTATCACATGATTATATATTTTATTTAATTAGACTCATTTTATAAGTCTTTCTTCGACTGAAAATAAGAAATTAGGATGAGTTTTTATTGAAAATGACTCTGATGTAGTTTAAATATTTTCTTTACTTTTTAAACCTTTTTAATTAAATTCAGGATTTATCGTAATTATAAATTTTATAGGCATATAATTATATTTTTGAAAAACAATATACTCTTTTCAAACATTTTCATATTCATCATTGCCGTATTGCATTTTATAAAAAACTCAAAATGATGGTTTCATGTGACGAACGATTCAGTGGTCATTGAAAATTATCAAGTTCATAACACTTATTTTTAATATGAAACAAAAGTCCACATACATAAAAGAATTCAAAAAGAATTTCAGCATCCCGAAAAATATTATTGATCTTGATAACTTGAATGCTCAAATTATTTTTGTCCATAGAAGAAATAGTTTTTTTTAGGGTTCGGCAATTATGCGCATATATGCGCCGATATGCGCATATCGAACAAATTATTATGCGCATATCGGCGCATAATTATGCGCATAATTTGTTTACAAATTTTTTTTGTTGTGCTAAAAAAATTTCTAAGAATTGAATTTTCTCTTAAATTTTAATATTCTATAAGCTTCTGAAGCATGAAATAGATGTATATTGAGCAATAATTTCATGATAAATAAGCAATTATTTAGTAAAACTTTTATTTTATGAAAAATTTCGATTCGAAATTTTTTCAATTTTTGATTGATTTTTAGATTAAAATACAAACTCAATATACATTATTCAAGTACCAAACGATGGA
Source organism: Polypedilum pembai (assembly GCA_014622435.1). Taxonomy (NCBI): domain Eukaryota; kingdom Metazoa; phylum Arthropoda; class Insecta; order Diptera; family Chironomidae; genus Polypedilum; species Polypedilum pembai. The sequence continues at coordinate 62,129 of JACWBX010003805.1, forward strand.
AAATCGCAAGAATATTTAATTTGTGATTGTATATAATGGTTTAAATGTGAAATTCATCAAGAACGCAATTTTTAAATATTCACAGAAATATCTGCATGAAATCTTTTAAAAACTGAAAAGAATATCACCAAATAAAAAGTAATTACCGAATTGAATGCTTCAGAATGCACGAGAATCAGTATTTATGGAGAAAATTGCAAATTTAACAAATTTCATAAAGAAAACTTAGATTCTTATTTTCAAATTTCCATTTTTCGTTAAAAGTTATGCGCATAATTTATCGTCGCATATATGCGCATATGAATTTGCCGAACCCTAGTTTTTTTAAAAACATTAAAGAATTCACAAAATTTTAAGGTCTTAATTAGAAGTAACAAAATATTTACCTTTCCGTTTATATACCTTTTTTAGCATGTTTAATTTTAATTTATGCCTATCGAAATGAAGAAAATTTCTCGAAAATTTTTCATGAATTCAATAGATAATTTGAAAAAAAAACTTGTAGTATTTAAGTATTCTAACAAAAACTAACGTGATTCAATTTGTACATTGTAATAAAATAAGGTTCTAATTCTTAGTAAGTTTTTACTTACTTTTCGTCCAATAAAGGAAAAAATTTTAATTGAATTTTATAAATAAACTCACAATACATTTTTATTTATTATTTTCAGTAAGCAGTTATCAAGTAAATTATAACTAATTTTTCACACTCATACATCAAATATTTAAATATCAAAAAAAAAATTTTGAATTTTTTTTTAAACTCTCAACTCAAATGAATATGTGAAACTTGACTTGTATAAGAGCAATTTGAAAATCTTCCATTTTCTATTCCATGTTTTCGATGATTAGATGCATCAGAAGGCAAGCGAAATGAGCCAAATGATCGCCTGACAAGTTCTCTCAATAAAGCTGAAGTTTTGGCTTGTGCTTTTGACTCTTGCACAGTTCTTTCTCGCTGCTCTGCGAATCTCTTAAATTTAGAGTCACGTTCTTCAATCTTTTGTTTTAAAATTGCCTTTTTTCGAATTTCGTCACGGATAGCTTCTTCATAATTCTGTGCATGTATTTGCTGATGAATTTGATTATCAGTTTGAATTCTTATTCGATAGACGTCAAGGTTTTTAGATCGAATATTTTCAGCTTTATGGATTTTTTCTTCAAGTCGTTCGTTTATCGCCTCACGGCGTAGTTGCTCATCAAGATTTTTCTCCTCACAATTTGAGTGAATTGCTTCTATTCTTTGAATTTCACGCTGCTTGCGACGAACTTCTGAAATTTCACGCTCCATTTCAAGATTCTTAAGAATATTCTCTGATCTAATCATTTTTGCTTCGATTTCATTCTGAATTTTTTCACACATCTCTTTGTTCTTTTCTTCAATTAAATATCGTCGCCTCGCTAATTCTGCTTGCTCTTGTTTTCGTCTTTCATTTACTAATTTTAAATACTTTATGTGCTGTTCATTTTTCAATTTTTCACGTTCAAGCTTTTCATCTTCCCAATATTTTCTCGCCATCATTGCATTTTCAACGAGTGCAATTTCTTTTAAATTCTTCATTGACATCCGATCAAGAATTTTCTTATCGTGATCGGATAAATTCACAAGATTTTTTACTGTCTCATTGCGTGTTATCGGAATAAGATTTGTGAGACTTGAGCTTTTAAAACGATTACACAAGTTTTTAAAACTCGCAGGTGCATCTGTTTTAATAGTAGTACAGAGTTTTGTTGCTTTTTTGCTACCTTTTTTTTTGCTCTTGAGAGTGGAAGTACCTTTGAAGCCAGGCAAATCATTTGTGGAAAACGATCGATTTGCTTGACTCAACTGATCAGATATCGGATCCAAGTTAAAACTTTTTGGCTGCACTGAAAATTTTCCATCATAAGCTTCAAAGTTTTGCTTTTCATTATTTGGCGATGATGTCCCACTTTTTTTCTTCTTTTTCTTTTTATTTGTTTTAGATTTTTTAGGTCGCTCACTTATAGGATATGGTCCTAAATCACAGCAAAGATTATCCAAAGAAAAATTAATTTTTCCCGATAGGTCATTGCAATCGAAACAGCAGCATTCATAGCATTCAGTTGAATATAATTCTGTAGAAATATCACCATACTCGTCTGATGGATAAAGAAAAGTAGTATCAGGACTTGTCCCCACTTTCTTGCTATCTAATTGTCTCTTTTCTTTCTTCGACATATTAAATTCTAAAAATAAATTAGTAAAATTATACAATATTTAACATAAAAATTTAAAATTAAAAGACAATTTTATTCACCATTTAAAAATTCCAAAAGAGAGATTTAAAAAAATTATCGATCAAGCACAAGCGTTCCAAGCGACCAGAACGAACTTTAATAGTGTGGAACAATGCATATGGATTTCACAACATAATCGCTATTCTCCTTCATTAAATTCGGAGGGGAAAATTCTACATTCATTGAAGAAAAACGAACTTTGGTTTGCGCTTTTCTTTTTGTTCTATTTTCACTTTTCTCTTTCATTTGTGTCATGAAGAATGAGAGTGGATTTTTCCCGCGCTTTATAACATTGATACACTTTTACTCATTGTGCTCATTATGAAATGCAAATATTTTTTTAGCAATATAAAACGACTGTTGAATCAAAAACCGAATAAAAGCTATATGAAATGTTTAGAAAAACAGCATTTGTTCATAAAAGACATTTTTTATTTTCTTAAAATTTTGATACAAAAAAGATTCATGTGATAAACATTCTTTATGATAAATAAAATTTTAAAAGAAAATAAGCATAGACCTTTAATATATTGTCATATTTATAAAACGTCATAAAATATGTTATATATTATATATATGATTATAATGAGGTGCAATGACAATAATTATAATAATGTATACTCAGACTCGAAGCTTTAATATCTGACGTTGTGACGTTATCAGCATTTACAATGTTTGTACAAAACTTGAAATTTCTGCATCAACATTGATAGCGTTATTAAACTTTTCCGGAAAGTCCATTCTGACTTGTTTGACAAACTGAAAGATGTGCTCTCGTACCTCATCCTTGCTGTATTGATTTTTTTGTAAAACTGTTAGTGCTGTAATGATAACACGTTCTAGAAATTGTAATAAAATTTCATTTCCTTGTCGATACAATAATTCGAGTGATTTAAATACGTGCTCGTTTTCAACATAGTCTTGACGAAGTGGAAGATAAGAAATAAAAACAGGGAGAACATCTTTTAAAGGAACCAATGTGCTGTTTGTAATAATCAAGCGAGCGAGTGTGCCACAAATATTGTCAAGAATTCCTGCATGGCTTTCTTTTGAAACTAAGTTTGAAAGAGCTGCCAAAATTTGCGGATATGCCCTAATATAATAAAATAAAATTAATTTAAAAGAAAATTTTATTCAATTTAAGAATATTTACTTGTAGCTAATTTGTCCGCTATGAACACAAAGTTCTCCAATTGCGTAAACTGCATTGTTTCTCACTTCATCATCGCTCTGATCGTTAATCAGTTCGAGAAAGAGAGGAATTAATGCATCGAAATATCGTGCTGAAAATTCACCAAGTGGCTCAAAGCATTCTGAAACAATTCCTACTGCCATTGCGCGTTGTGATTGAGAAAGCTCATCTCTATTCTTTGACTTTTGCTGCGGAGAAATTTTCAAATAATGATTATGTTAATTAAAAAGAAATAAATTCTTACAATTTTTCCAGCAAAGAATTGTGAAACACGCTCAAAATATACATAGAACTCTTGACTGCTCATTGTTTTACCAAATTTAGGTAGTATTTCACCAGCCGATTCTAAAATTGCAATATCATATTCACTCTCATCTTCATCATCTTCTTCTGGCTCGTCGAATTGACATTGAACTTTATTATGTAAAACATCATAAATGCATGAGAAAATTGCATCTTTATAGCCTTCAACTTCAACTGCTGCTTTTCCTAATACTTCTAAAATTTGATTAAAGCTTTCTAAAGCTGCCATAACAACAATTCTTTCTTCATCTACATGAATTATTTCACTCAATTTTGGAACGAGGATAGACAATGTATGCTTAACGCCCTCAATATTTTGCAATTTATGTAAAGCTATAACGAATTGACATAAAGCCTCAACTGACGATTGACGAATATCCTCATTAGGATACGGAAGTAATTTGTAAATTTCTTCGAATGAAACTTTAATGTATGGTGCAAAAGCGGCGCCAGTATGTTCTGCAAGTTCTTTTAATGCAATAATAGCTTCTTCTTTTTCTTCCATATATGCATTTTCGACACCCAAAATTTCATCATCCTCATCGTCGTCTTCACCATCAGAATTTTCAATATCAAATTCTTTTTCATCGTTTTCTTGAGTATCTTCAATTTCTTCAGAATCTTTTCCATTCGACATAGTGATACTTTCAGTTGATTTCACACTGTCAATCATTGATGTTACAATTCTTTCTAATGCCGATCCAATTTGCTCATTAAGAATTGATGCCATGGCTGCAAATAAGTTATAGCAACTTCTTTTTAAATCAGGATCATTTTTATCTTCTATCAGTGCCAGTCCGAGGTTCATTGTATCAATAGCAAGTGGTAAAAAGTTTTCTTTCCCAATCGTTCTAACCAATGCTGCCAATGTATCAATTGCTGCAGGTCTCAGCGCACAAATATCTTCATCTTCGGTCTTCACTAAATACATTTTTAGACCTTCAATCAATTGTGGAAAGTAAGGTAACAAGTTTGATTTTGCAGCATTTGCTGTAGCTGATATGCAACTCAATGCGAGCTCACGTAAATGTACAGAATTTGTTGGAGACATGCAGTCAAACAAGCGTTCCATGAGAATAGGTAAATGAGGAACCAATGCATCTTCTAAATTTTCACAGAATGTTTCGACGGCATAAAACACTCGATCGATGTGCTGTGGTTCTTTCTGTCCAGAGCGGATTTGATTCGAAAGCATTTGTAAGTAATCAAAGAGAATTGGAAGCACTTCTTCAGAGAATTGCGAAATTTCAGGTTGCAAATGTTCAGAAAATTGTCCCAAAGCAAACAAAGCGCTATTACGAATGACAGGATTCTGATCCGTTATTCCAGTTTTGATACAATCCAAAAGCGGTCTTAAATATTTTTTGCAAATAGCAGAACTACATCCTTCAGCGATAACAGCAATTGATAAATATGCTGCTTTTTTGTGTAATGGATCATTAGATGATTGCAGAGCAGGCTCAAGCAATTGTAAGAGTGGTGGAATTAGATTCTTCGGAGGAATATTTAATGCAAGTACATCAAGTGTTTGTGTAGCACAATTCATTGGTGTTGTAACCTCATTGCTACCAAAGTATTCTTCAGTATCATCTCCGGTGTCATCACTAGGCAATGCCATTAGTTCAAAAAGCACAGCAATAATTGGCTCAACCAATTTTTGCTTTAGAATTATCTTCTTTTTGATTCTCACAAGCCACCCGATAAATGTAATAGATTTAACACGAATTCCTTCATCGATGTCTTTATTACGTGACACCTCCAGACAAAATTCAATCAGCAATTTGATATGATTTGTGAGTAGTTTTGGTGCATTATCTGCCATATTTTCGAGGATATCAAAACATTCAATAAACTTTTCATCATCATTTTGAATTGCAAGAGCTGATAAGGTTTTAACAACATAAGGAACTGCACTTGTGTAAATATGTTCAGCAGCATTGTTGCCAAGTATAAAGGGAACTAGGTGAGACATTGCCATTATAAGATTAAAGATAACAACATTTCCCATATCATTAGCTTGTTCAGCTGCCATCATAGCACTACTTGATAGACTTGCTATTGTTTGCAAATGTGGCACAAACTGATCAGGTGCAATTTCCGTAATGATCGATAAAATTTCACTTCCCAATTGACTGAAACGTGGATCACTTGATTGAGTACTTTCGATGATAAATTTTAAGACAGATTGACTCCATTCATTTTTCTTAGGAAATTCATGATTAACAAGAGTTCCAAGAACAGTAATAATGCTGGTACGGACAAATTTTTCAGGTTCATTAGGAATAGCTTGAAGAAGACCATTTTTAATTATCTCCTGCTGCTCAGGTGGAACCATATTCCAATTTCTCAATTTTGCCAATTTTTTCCTAAGAATAACTGCACCATATTGTCTTAATTGCGCATTTTGACTTCGAAATGTAACTTCACATAACATTGAAATAGCTTCTGGTCTTTTCATCACTTCATTTAATTCTTCTGTTGCCTGAAATGAGTCATTTAAAAGTTCATTATACAAAAGAGAAAAAAAATCACATTTTTTGTCGAATTTTGTAATGAATTTTTTTTAACAATTTACCTTTTGTACGTTTTCGGCACTAAGAAGATTATTAAGAATAGCTTCCATTGCCTCCATTTCTTTAAAATTTGACTTCCCCAAAAGTTTTTAAACAATTAAATTCAAACAAAACTTGTAAGACAAAAATCCTCGTGTTCAAAAATTTTACAGGTAAACACTGAAACGCGTTTATATCTCAAATTTTTTTAACCGTATATAGAATTTTGAAATTTTTTTGTATCTAGATTTTTTCACTTTTTTTTCTTTTTAAAAATTAAAATTAAAATAAATATTCAATATTTGATATAAATAAAAATATATCATAAATTAAGCTATAAAAAATTATGAATAATTAAATAAATAAATAAAATATTTTTATGTTACAATAGGGAAAATAGGAAATTTCATTTTTTAACGTAATATGAAATTTTGCATTTATGAAGATCAAACTTCTAACAAGGGCAAACAACTCTGACGAGAAACGAAAAAATAGCAAAAACCCGTTGATAAATTTTAAATTGTATTTTCAAGATGAAATTTCAAGAAGCAATCAAGATACTATGATTTATTGGAAGTAATTAAAAATGTCTCCAGCTTAAACTTTTCTGATGATACTGATAATTTCATGATTAACGAGCTCCTTAAAAGTAAAATTATCTTTTGTTTATGTTTTTATAGTGCGTTCAGTCTACAAATTTTTACAAAAATAGAAAATAATAAATTTCTTCTAAAATTTATGTTTGAATGAATTTAAACAAACGTATAAAGATTAATTTGTTATCAATTTAAATTATTGATTTCATTAGAAACATCAACGAAAAAATGAGTGATAAAGATACTAAAAAGGTAAAATATAATAAAAGGAGATAATGAAAAAATTTTGCTTTTGATAAATGAAAATAATTTTTTAAAACAGCAAGATGCAACAGGCGCAAGCAGTTCAAGTAATGTACAAGAAATCGTTGAAATACCTCCAGCAATTAAAAATGTCAATGTCTTTCAAAGTCTAGAAAATTGTGAAAAGTTTATTGATAAAGAAAGTCATATTGCACGACTAAATGCATTGCGGAAGGAAGGACTTGAATATATTCAGGAAACAAACTGGCGATATAACAGTGGAACATAAAACAAGCTTTTTCATTTGTATTCTTATTTTATTATTAATTTTAAATGAGTTAATAATTTATTTAATGTGTGTTAATAGCACCAATTATTTTAATTGAAAAAGAAAGCTTATTCTTTTGATTGTGAGATTGAAGATGTGTGGAAATAAATATATGGAGACGATTGATGATGAGTGAATGAGTTTTGTGATTTCAAATCGGGATTATTCTTTGATAATTGCTTTTTTGGCTTTGTTGGGGGTGACATGTGGTCATTTATGTGCTTTTTTAAATCAGCCTCGGTCACAAAGCGCCTCTTGCAATTGGTAAGAGGACAGGCGAAAGTAGAATTCATATGGGATTTTTCATGATTTGTCAAAATAGCTTGTTGTCTAAATTCTCTGAAGCATGTGCGGCAGCTATAGGGTTTCAAGCCAGTATGCACTCTTATATGTTGGTTCAATATCGTTTGTTGCCGGAAGAATTTTTGACACTCTTGATAAGGGCATTTATATGGCTTAGAGTTTGTATGTATTCTATTATGCTGTGAAATAATTATGATTTTAATTTTCTTATAGAAATTAAATTCATACACACACCTGTTGAAGATGTGATTGCTGTCTAAATCTTTTGCCACAATTAACAACTAAACAACTGTAGGGACGACTTTTTATGTGTATGCATCCACGTTGAACGAGAGTCGATTTCTGTTTAAATTCTTGTTGACAAATAGGACATCTTACAAACTGTGGTATAACAGATTTTTGTAAATTTTTGGTCTCTTCATCTTTTGATCTTTCATTATCAAATATGGAATGAACAATTTGAGCATGATCTTTTAGATTATTCAATGGTTTTTCATTTCGAATTTCTTCAGGATATGGAAGATTTTGAGGCCAAAGTGTGCCTTGATTGTTACCCAAATTCATATAAATTAACTGTGCTGATGCATCATTATGAATTCTCACATGCTGCCGAAGTGTACCTTTTTGTCGAAATTTCTTGTGACACTAAAATTAATGCAACACATTTAATGATGGAGCAAAAAAAAAATATTTTAGATCTACTTACAATGGCACATTCAAAATTTCGCCCATCTCCCTCATAAAATCGATTAATTTTTGGTGTTTTATTCAAATCATTCTCATTAATATAACTTGAAGGATTTTTAACATCATCATTCACATTTTGATTATTCACCATTGGCGCATTTACAGCAGTAGCCGAAGCAGGTGACACTACATAATTTTGATTGAATGTAGACGTTGATGGCTGTGAATTTTGATGAATTGCTTGTGTTGCTCCATAATAATACTGTGAAGATTGATGTAATTGGAGTTGTGCATTTGTTGAAGATGATACCAGAGGTTGCGGGTGGATAATTGATGGTGGTATATTTTCATGTTTTTTCAATATCTCATTGCTATAAGTTTCATTGCTATTGCTTGTTGTATTCCAAGTTGGTGTAGAAATACAATACATAATCTGATTAGAAATACCAGTGAAAAATGGTGATGCAGTAGGAACACTTATCTCCATTGTGGAAATGTCTATCAAAATTCAGAAAATCATAATTAAATTTCAATCGAATAGGATATGAAAATATTGTCAAAAAGAGAAATTTCATTCACCAAAAAGTAAAAAACATTGACCTATATCATAAGAAAAGTTTTACTCTTTACACAAAAAACTTGAAAGTGGTTGAGAAAAAAAAGAAAAAATTGTGTGTACGATTAAAGCACATGGAAAAGTTGCATGTAAAATATCAACATGTTCATTTTAGATAGAAAAGAAATACCGGTAAAAAGAATGGAAAACGATAATAAAAAAGAGAAAAAATGAGAGAAATTTCCTTTTGCTACTATTCATTCATTTTTTTTGCACGAATAATTTTTCATGAGAATATAAAAAAATATTTTGCTTTTTCCTCTCTTTTCACAATCCTCATTCAAGAGAGAAGACAACATAAACTTGAAAAAAAAAAATAACAGAACTGAATCGAGCATACACAAATATTATTGTAAGATAATGTAAAATAAACATTCATTCTGAATTGAATTTTCTAAATGTTTTCTTTTAATTTTCCCTCTCTTGCTGATGAAATAAAACTTTTTCACTATTATGAAAAAACTTTTTTATACAATCTCAAGCAATTTAAAAAGTCACTCTCCAGGGGAAAAGGATATCAATAAGGCAAAAATTGTTGTGAAATTTTGAGACTTTCTGTGCGAAATTTCACTTCGTTTTGGAAATTTTTTTTCGGAAGCTTTCAAATTATTTCTGCGCAAAAAATTAGTTTATGTTATATTGCAACTTAAGTGAGCTTTCAATTGTTTTGTGATTATCTAATTAGATACAATTATTGAAATCAAATGTTTTTGAGAAATATTTAATTTTTTAGTAAAAAGGAGGCAAATAATATTTTTACAAAATTTAACTTCAACTCTCTACCTATTAAAATTCTTAACAAGACTGAGAGAGCGAAAAAGTTTTTCATGGGTTTTTCTTCTTCACATGTGTTTGTGAATGTCTTCTTCTTGTTACTTGCGAAAAATCGGTTTTTTAAAAATACGTACGTAAAGCTTATTTCTACGTAAAAGTAAAAGTTATATTATTACGATACTTCTGAAGTGAGAGAGAAGTAACTCTTCTAAAAATTTAATTATTTAAATCACTTTTAGAAAGTCAAACAATAATAATACATTCCCAAAATGGGTGAGGAAATGGATGGCAATATGATTTTAGCAAAATCATTAAAAGATCAGGTATATTTAAGACTACAATAAGATTTAAAAAATTTCTACATTTTGTTATCTTTCTTCTAATTCCAAAGTTCAAATGTGTCAAAATAAAAATTATTTTACACTTTTAGGGCATCGAATATGTCTTTGGTATCGTCGGAATTCCTGTAATTGAACTGTCAATGGCTATGCAGAGTGTTGGACTCAAATATATTGGCATGAGAAATGAGCAGAGTGCATGTTATGCAGGTGATTAGTTCACATTTACATTGTATCAGATAAGCAAAAAAAGAGAGTTTTTGGCATATACTCTTATCTGCTCAACTTATCATTGATGATAGGATTTATTTTGTAAACTAATATTTTGATTTTGTTTCTTTTTTGCAGCTCAAGCAATTGGTTACTTAACGAAGAAACCTGGTGTGTGTTTAGTTGTAAGTGGACCTGGTCTTTTGCATGTCACTGGTGGTATGGCAAATGCTCAAATCAACTGTTGGCCTTTATTGGTGATTGGAGGAGCCACATCTGAAGATCATGAAGGAATTGGTGGTTTCCAAGAATGTCCTCAAGTGGAACTCAGTAGACCATATTGTAAGTACTCAGCTAGGCCACCGAATGCATCTTTGATTCCAACACATGTTGAGAAAGCAGTTCGACTTGCAACTTATGGACGTCCTGGCGCATGTTATCTTGATTTTCCCGGAAATATTTTACAATCTCGCATAAGTGTCGATAAAATTGTAAAATCCTACGCTCATCCCGAGCCTCCACTTGCTTTTCCCAATCCCAAAGATGTTACTAGTTCTGTTGATGCACTGATGAATGCAAAGAGGCCTTTGGTTATTATTGGAAAAGGTGCCGCTTATGCTAGAGCTGAAACGTATTTAAGACAGCTCGTTCATCAAACAAATTTACCCTTCTTAGCAACTCCAATGGGAAAAGGAGTTGTGCCTGATAATGCACGTCAATGTGTAGGTTCAGCACGAACAACAGCATTACAAAAAGCTGACGTTATTTTGCTTGTTGGTGCAAGATTAAATTGGATTTTGGTAAGTGATTCTACTCATTCATTAATACATGTATATTATTTCAATCTTTTAGCACTTTGGTCGACCACCACGCTTCAATGCTGATGTAAAAGTGATTCAAGTTGATATTCTTCCTGAAGAAATGCATAATAGCATTAAGAGTCATATTGCTGTTCAATCAGATATTATTCCTTTCGCTGATGCATTGATTGATGAGTTTACAAAACGAAAATTCCGTTTCAATGAAAACACTGAGTGGTGGAAAGAATTGAGAGAGAAATGTGAGAAAAATCAAACTACTGTAAAAGCAATGTCATCAGATGAACAAGTTCCTTTGAATTATTATGCTGTATTCCATAATATTCGCGAAATCATTCCTTCTGACTGCATAATTGTAAGTGAAGGCGCAAATACAATGGACATAGGTCGATCAATGTTGTTAAACAATTTACCACGACATCGTCTAGATGCTGGTACATTTGGAACTATGGGTGTTGGGCTAGGCTTTGCTATTGCTGCAGCTTTATATTGCAGAGATTATTGTCCAAGCAAAAGAGTAGTGTGTGTTGAAGGTGATTCAGCTTTTGGTTTCTCTGGTATGGAAATCGAAACACTTGTGAGATATTCGTTACCAGTGATCATAGTAATTGTAAACAACAGTGGTATCTACAGTGGATTTACTGTTGAAGATTTTAAAAGTTTACAAAATATGGGTGATCCTCTTTTAACTACTCCACCAACAGCTTTGAGTGCTGAAACTCGTTATGAAAATATTATGAACATGTTTGGCAAAAAAGGATATTTTGTAAGAACAATTCCAGAACTACAGACAGCTGTGAGAGAAGCTTTGATTCCAACCGATCATCCTTCAATCATAAATGTTGCTATTAATCCACAGGCCGACAGAAAACCACAAACATTCAGTTGGCTGACTGAATCAAAATTGTAAATAAAATTTTTTAGAAAATGTTTTTTACTGGTGATTGACAAAAACAGGTGATGGATATGAATTTTTATAATTGTGCAAATAATGATTTTTATTAAATAAAATATATTGATAAAAAACAAAATGAAAAAAGAATGTCAGATTTTAGTTCAAATTATATTTGACGAATGCAAATTTAAATACTATCCTAAAATTTGTTAAGATTTTATAAACCAAAATAACTTTTCACTAACTAGCTATGAAAAAGCTATTATCAAACTAATTGCTAACTCGATTTTGTTTTTGATTGAAAAACATGCCATGCTTTAACTGGTAGTTTTTGAAGTTCATTGATCTTTGATCTGCCCCATTTGTACCAGACAATTCCATATATTAGACAGAGAATAACTTCGATGTAATAACCATCAATATCTACTCTGCACTTTCCGCCAATTCTTAAACAGTCTTCTTGTTCTTGATGCGACAAGCATGCGTTATCATTTAATTTTGGAGCTCCTAAATCATTTTGACTGCCATCAGCCACACAAGATTTCCAAGTAATAATATCTATTAACCATAAGACCATGGTATTCGGCCAATTTCCTCCTAAATTATGCAGTGTGTTCAACAGTGTCATATATGTACCACCAATTTTAGGATCAGAAATTTTCGCAAAGAAGCTCATTGCTGAGCAAAACATTGCATATAAAAAAATTTGATAGAAAGAGTACGTAACAAGTAGTAAACCATAATAATAGAATGGAATGTTATCTGTTTGTCCTCTTATGATGAGTGGTGTTGCCCATACGATTGCGGCAGTTACAAGTGTAAGCAATAATCTGAATGGAATTGCTTTAATATAAAAATTCATTGGATATTTCCCTGTGATGTGTTTACTCATTATGAGAGGCAAGAGAAGTTGAAGTGGAACAAGAGGAATAGCAAGCATAGCTAATTTTTCTTTCGGAATACCATGGTCAATCAATTTTAATGACGTTACAGCATCGCAAGCAGAAAAACTGACTTTAACAGTTAGCAGCAAAACAGCCAACAACATAACTGGTTTCAGAGTAACAATCTTCCACAACATACTGTAAGTCTCTTTGATGTCTAAATCAGGATGCTCTTCAAGTTGCTCTGGAGTCTCTTTCTTTTCCTTCTTGAGCAAACCAATAATAGTAGTTGTAGTCAAAAACACGACACCCCAGAAATAAAGAAAACCGGAGAGTGTTACTAATCCTTTTTCACGTGGCTCAGAAAATATGTATTTGTTACAAAATTCTTTTGATTCAAACGCCATAAAAACTACATATCCTAAAAAGTAGCCTGCTGTCTGTCCAACAGAATTGCATGTCGAAGCATGAGCCACATTTCTCTTTTTCAACATTGATAATGCCCAACCATCTACTGCAATATCTTGTGTTGCAGCAAGAAAGTTCAATGAAAAGAAGATTAGTGTTATTATAGCCACTCGAGGCATTGCTTCATGACCATCGCCAAGCCAACTTCCCACATGTTGTGACAAAATTAGCATGAAAATTCCAATTAAATATTGAGTTGGAATCATCCAACTCTTTCGTCTTCCAATTGCTTTAAAATAAATACTATCTACCTATAAAATGAATGAATGATTTACTTAAATTTGTTTATGATTATTGCATAATTACTTACGAGTGGAGCCCAAAGCAATTTAATCGAAAAAGGCCAATAAGCGAATGAAAATTCTAAAAGTAATATTAAAAATAAAAATGTCAACATATTATCATAAATATTTAGCAAAAAACAAACCTGCTTGTTCTTTATATGAGGCACCTCTATTCTGTAGAAGCATTGGTATTGCTTGGCCAATTCCAAGTGGAATTCCTTGCAGTAGATAAAGGAAAAATAATAATGCAATATTCAAGTAATCTCCTCGTAAATCAGAATGTTCATGACTATCTTCATCACCACTAGCTTCATAATGTAGATTTGTGAGCAAATTTTTTCTGTCTACACTCTCGCCTCTCTTTCGTATCGTCATTATAAACTAATTTTAAAGAAATAAAACACCAACTATCAGAAATTTTGTAATAATTTAAATATTCAGTGTTTAGTGAAATATTTTTGAACACGTAAGAAATCAAAATACCGAAAGACGTAAAGTGAAACTTTCTAAACAATGCTTATTTTGATAAACATTAATAATTGTAAAATAGAGGGTAATATAATACATTTTATTTTACTTTACTTTATTACAAATTTATATAAAAAATAACTATTATTATTGTTTAAGAAGGTATCAGGCATTGAAAATTATTAAATAAACTCCAATATTTTGTCTCAAACTGAAAAGACGTACGTAAAAATTAGAAAAAATACGTATACGTATTTGAAATATAAATTTTATTTATTTTATTCAAACATGTGATTGCACAAATTCAACGAACATTCTACTCTATGGATTCTTCTTTAAAGGAATACTTTCTTTATCATCATTATTATTATTTGTTGTTTTCTTAGTCAATAAATACCAATCTGTATATGGTAAATTCTGTAAATGTATGATAAGTTTTCGACCAAAATAAAACCAAATGATACCGTAGATCACATTGATACCAATTTCAATATAATATCCATCGATATCTATAAAACATTTTCCTCCAAATTCAACACACTGCTCCTTTTCAGTTTTGTTCTTACAAGTGTTGTTAGTAAGTGCTAAATCAGTAAAATTCTGAGCATTCAGCGTCTCATTAAAAATACATCTTTTCCATGTTATTATATCAACAAACCATAAATAAAAAGTCTGAATCCATGAACCACCTAAGTTACTTATTGTGTTCATCAGTGTCATATATGTACCACCGATCAAAGGATCACTGATTTTTGCGAAGAAACTCATATCTGCTACATACATTGATCGAAATGGAATCTGAAATAAAAACATTTGTGTCAATTTTCAAACTCATGAGCTCATATGGAAAGTTACCTGATAAATCATGTATATAGAAACAATTCCAATATAATAATAAGCAGGAAAATCATCGCCAACAATCATTTTCGGCGTGTAATAAACCCAAACTGCAATTACTACTGTCATAATAAGTCGATATGGAAAAGCTTTTATATAAAAATTCATTGGTTTTGGTCCTGCAGTGTATCGACTGATGATAAAAGGAAGAATTATTTGAACAGGCACAAGAGGAATTGCAAGTAGTGCAATTCGATCTTTTGGCACCCCATATTCGATAAGTTTTAAAGAAGTTATTGTATCACATGCAGCAAAACTTGCTTTAACAGTGAGAAGAATAATTGTGAACTTCATGACTGGTTTGTGTGTGATAATCTTCCACAAAATAGGGTAAGCTTTTTTAATTCCATAATCTGGATTATTTTTCAATTGTTCATCCTCAAGTTCTGATCTTTCTCTCTTAAATATAGCTATTAGAACAGTGGTTATAAGAAAAACAGTACCCCAGAAATTTAGAAATCCAGCTAATGTTATTAAACCTTCTTCACGTGGTATAGTGAAAATATATTTGTTGCAAAATTCTTTAGATTCGAAAACTAATAAAATTACATAGCCTATGAACCTAAAAATTAATTTGATTAAAAAAATTTACTATAAATTATAATGATAACTTTACCATCCACCTGTTTGGCCTACAGCATTGCATGTCTAAAAATTTAAATATAATTTTTTACTCAGAGTTGTAAAAAAGTAAAATCTAATTAGCAGTAATTTTGGCTACTTTCTTTCTTTTAACCAAAAGCTACTTTTCAAAAAATGGCTATAGGCTATGGACCAGTAGTTTAACAACTCTGATTTTTACTATATAATAATACATTAAAAATACTTACAGCAGCGTAACCAATATTTCTTCTCTGTTTGTAAAATTTTTCATTTAATTATTTTTCGAACAGAAAAAATTATTTTATAGAAATACCTGCAACATAGTTAAGCACCAGCCATCTACAGCAATATCCTGAGTTGCCGTTAGAAACCAAAGCATGAAAAAAATCACTGTTAGAAAAATAATTTGAGGTTCTTGATCTTTATCTCCCATCCACTCATTCACTCGTTGTGCCAAAAATATCATAAATCCTCCGATAAGTAATTGGACGGGTATAAGCCACGACTTTCTTCGACCGATTTTTTTAAAATACACAGCATCAACAATTGGTGACCAGAGTACCTTCACTGAAATAAGAATGTTAATCAATTGATAAAAACAACTCTTTTATTAATATTTTCTATCGTAAAAAAAATACGCACTTGTGAATGGATAGCTAGCAAATGATAATATTGCAAGATCCTTGTATGATACACCTCTATTTGTGAGAAGAATACGTACTGCCGATGATATACCTAATGGTATGCCTTGTAATATGTACAAAACCAATAAAATTGCCACATTGCCGTAGTCTCCCCGCAAATCAGACTGTTCTTTCTCCTCCTCTTCTTCTTCTTCATTTATGGTTGCTTGCTGCTTTTGATCTTGCTCAACAATTTTTTTATTGTCAACACTCATACTTTTTTTCTATATTCAATTAATTTAGGACTTGACTGAAGGAAATTTTCCAAAAGACTGACTTGAATTTGTTTTCATACTTAGATAATACACTCCAATGATATCAATGATGCACACAAGTACCTTATCAATTTGGGATGATGATAGTTGATAAGTAAAGGCACTCGAGACAAAAACTCAGTTTACTCGGACACATATTACACACATTTGAGAGAGACACATATAATAATGCATGTATACAAAATATGTAGTAGAATAATTTATGATTGTGTTTAAAGGTCAAATGAGAAAATTTTAGAAATGCGTGGGGGAACAAAGAATCATATTGATATTTTTTGTTCATTTTCATCACCTAGCTGATAATGATAAGACAGATTAGTTTTTGTTCTGTGCTCAGTAACCACTATTTATGTTCTTTATATGCTCAACACTCAGTGTTTGATCATTAAAAATTTTGATAAAGAAGGCTCTCAATATTAAAGAAGAATATTAATATATTTATAACATTCCAATTTTGAATTATTTTCTTAAAACATAACATTCGTTAATACCATCTTGAAAGCATGATATTGATTTGAACAAATTTTAAATTAAACGTACGTAAAAATTCTCTCCTACGTTTTTCTCTCAAGTATTTTACGTAATACTTATTATTTTTCACGTTCCATATAAAAAAAATTCATAATAGTCTTTAACTTCAACTCATTGCGATCAGTTTGGAAAGACTGCTTGCAAAAATTACGCGATAAAGAAATATAAATATTTAACATAACAGCAGTAATAGCTTGATGACAGCCACAAAAAGTGATTGTGTACAAATTTTTTGATATTTAGATTAAAATAATCGTGAAAGAAAATATCATTTTGATGTGATTCTAAAAAATTCCCAAAATAATTTGGTATATTTAAAAAATGGCACTAAGATGCAAATATTTTCCTTTTAAATGGAAAACATTAGTTCTTTTATCATTAATTTACGTTCAAAGTGTTACATCATTGTGGGGTAAGGAGAGTTTTTCTATAGAACTTCGGTCTTTAGTGAAAAGTCATTGAAGTGAAAATTCGAATAATTGAGAGAATTTTACAAATACTATGATAAAAAGCATGCGGCCACAGAAAAATAATATGTAGCTCAAATATTTTCAAAAGTTGCATAATAAATATCAATAAATAATTTCCTAAATTTCATGAACTCAAATTTAACAACTAATTGAATTTTTTACAATTATATAACAAACCCTTATGTTATCTAAAATAAAAGTTCCACATATCTATATTTACACAATAATAGATAACACACATATAAATAAATTCGTCATAATCTTCTATCATTTAAGCACCATAAGAATGTAATCTAATCCAGCTTAATTTCCTCTTTACGTCATAAGAAAATCCTTTTCATTCACTTTTCTCCATATGAGAGCATTTTCATTTTTCTCAGTGTATAATACAGACAGTTTAGAATGCAGACGAGCAAAAAACACATGCGTTTATGATTTTGACTGTATTTGTAGTCACGTAGGCACCAAAAATTTTTTTTGGAAAGTCGACATAGAGAGAATTGTTGATTAATTAGTGCAAAAATACTATTTCCGCACCTTAATCAGCAATTATTCTTCATTTAACTTATTAATTTCTTACCGGCTTTTATAAAAATTATTTTCTATTTTATCTCTTATTTGCATGCACAAACTGCCACTATCAAGTGTCTATAAACTTTTGGCACGTGCCATTTATTATCAGCTTGTAAACTCAAATTCATCAGAGAAGATGCTGAAAGAAAGATAAATATTAAAGTTCATGAAACTTTATGTCTTCTTTTCACTTGAAAAGAGAATTTTCTAGCAAATTTTTCACAAATTCAGGTGATAAGAAAGCAAACATGTAAAATTAAGATTGACCCAAAGATTTGAACCATAAAAGCAGCAAAAACCGTGTATGATGGCATATACAATCTTTTTTAAAAAAATTGAGAAATTAAGAAATGATTAGGTAATGAAGTGACTTTGAAAGAAAACGAGATTTTTTTAAACCCAAATTGAGCCATCAAATATTCGACCTTGAAATGTGAAATTTTCGGTTTTCTAATTTAAAATAAATCAAGATTATAAAATTTTAAATTTATTCATTCATGTCAATTAGATATTTATTAATGAACTTCACATGGTAATGAAAACTCATTTAGATGTCACTCAAAGATTACTTTCAATCTGTGGACACTCTCTATTGAACTGTGAAAAATTCTTAATTGATTTTAATTTGAAGTGGCCGCTTTTGAATTGATGAAGAAAAAGAGTAACTAACTCGAAAAATTTCATACTTATAAGTTTCTTTTTATAATCCAGTTCAAGCTGATTTTGTTATCAATACCTTAACCTTCTAAAAAGAAGGAAAGTGCTGTTTGCTTGTTTACAAAGGTACAAACACGCGCTTATGTATTTACGCAATTAACTGATTTTATTTCTCATGCGCATTATCTTTCAAGCAGGACTTCTTCCCTAAAGCAAACCAAATGATATTTAAAAAATTAGGGAAAAAATTTATTTACAAGTAGATTATAGTTATTTCAAATAGAGTATACGTTTCAAATATTTTATTAAATCTCAGATAAATTATTAAAACGTTTTAACAAGCTCATTATTGAATTTCATTCACTGCAATTTCATATGTTTTACTCGTGTTTTTACATCCTTGATAAGAAAGCAAAATGCAATAAATTTTTAAAAAAATTTGATTAACGCGCAGTAGCTAAAATGTTACTTGCATACTTGAAAGAGGAAAGCAAACAAGAATCTTCTTCCAATTAGCATTTTTTATAAGCTTCACAAGCAAAATGATTATTAACAAATTAATAAATAAATTCATAAGAACCATGACCTACCACAGTTGTATAATTGATGTGTTGCATGTGACGCGGGATTTTCACAATACCTCAGATTTAAATTATTGCTGCGGTTTACCAATGATGAATGGTGTCACAGCAGACTTGAATTTTCATTTTCCATGGTCAACAAAATTATTTTAAACCATAATAATTCTCAATGTATAATTTTTCTTCTTATTTTCTTGTCTTTTTAGAATATGCCATAGCAACAAAACAAAATATAATTCTCTATGACATTAATTGGAATGAAGTGACGGAAGCAGCGAGTTCGAAGTTAAAAAATTTAAAGGCACTGACTTATGATACGACACATGATGTCTTTTATTTTACTGATCGCCATGATGATCACACTTATATCAACACTCTTAAGATTAGAAATGATGGCACACCTGTAATAGCTTCCTTAATTGAATTGTCCGAAAAGGAATATGTGGAGGATCTTGCTTATGATTTCAATGACGACATTTTGTTCTTTAGCGATAAAGAAAATAAGAGAATTATGGAAATAATATTTGATCGAACAAATCCAGAAAATCTCACATGGCGAAAAGAAACATTTATTGAGATCAAAACAGGCACACCATCTGGCTTAGAATTGGATGCTTGTAAGAGGGTTCTTTACTACACTGTTGTTGATTTGAGCACAAGAGAATCATCTATTAATGCCGTTTCCATTCAAGAAAAGAGAAGTGAAATTATTTGCAAGACATGTAAACATCATAGACCTCTTGCAATCGCTCTTGATGAGAAAAATGATCGTATATATATTGCTGACAATCTAAGGTCGAATGTCTATGTTATCAACTCATTCACTTCTTACAGCGACGATTTGACAGAGGAATTGAAATCATTTGATAGAACACCAAGAAGTTTGGCAATCGACCATGAATATGTATATTACTTAGATGGCAAAGAACATACACTCAGAAGACTAAAGAAGAATCATGCTGTTGGTGAAACATCCGAATTTTTGATTAAATTCTCTTATGATCCAACTGATATTGTTGTCAGAACTAACTTCATGGACGCCATTCGTGTAGATTTATCGAAATGTGATTTGACAAAGGAGCGTATGGAAGAATTGCAGAAGATAAATCAGAAAATGAAGATGGAGGAAGTAATCTGTGAAAAAACATCGAATAATAAAATACCAACATCGTGTTTACATGGAGGAGAGTATGATGAGAAGACAATGCGTTGTTTATGTAAAGAATCACGTTATGATGGTGATCACTGTGAAATTGATTTATGCTACAATTTTTGCTTAAACGGAGGTGAATGTTCAATGGAAAAGGATTTAATATCAATGAAAATTATGCCAACATGCTCGTGCATTAAAAGTTTTATTGGAGAACGTTGTGAGCTTGATGCTTGCTCGAATTATTGTATGAATGGAGGCAAGTGTAGCATCAATAACATGCGAAAACCTATTTGTGAATGCAAAGAAAATTTCAAAGGCGAAAGATGTGAAAATAATCATAAAATTGATACGCAATCTATTGACACTAAGATAACGTTACCAGTTAATACCGTAACGGCAATTGAAGACGAATCAGATACAAAAATCCTCAACAAGTGTCCTGTTCGCATGAATCTCACCTACGTCATTCTCGGCATGTGCGTCACGCTCTCATTACTTTTCTTCCTCATTATTCTTCTTGTTATTCGTCGATTCCATAGACCAATGAGACCAAAAATTCGCAAAAAGTATGTTGTGCACAAAAATATTGAGCCATTGACTTGTCGTCCAGCAACTGAACAGTGTGAGGTCATTATTGAAGATTGTTGCAACATGAATATTTGCGATACTGTGAGTATATTAATTAGGCCTATTTTTACTAATTTTTGATTATTTACTTGAATTTTCATTTTTAGCCTTGCTTTGATCCAAAAATTTTGCAGCAAGAAATCAACGAAGCCAATATCAAAGTGAAGCTAACAAGTAGTAAAAAGTGTAAAGACGATAAGCAAAATTTATTAAAGAATATGGAGATTAATCAATGAGATGAAGACTTCATCAAAATTGCAGCTGTGGATTTTAAATCCCATTGTAAAGGAGAAAGAACATCGTGACTTATATATATAGTAATAGTAACTTCATTCAGGAGAATAATGATTATCGCCTCGCCTCTCAATTCTCGGATTTTATAGTTTTTTATAATTTGTCGTTTTCTTTTTAATTTGCCGTCTTTAATAGTAGAGTAATTGAAACCAAAAGAAATATCAAATTGAATGAATAGTTGATTACCACTAAACAATGTTCAATTCGCGGGTTTTTAATTTTAAGTATGTACACACACGCCTTGTTTTAAAATTTTCCTATTTTTGGTTGTTCGCTATTGTACATTAAAAATTTCTAGATACTTATGCATGATACTTATAATGCTGAAGTAAATGCATTGCTCAGCTAAAATTTTTGTGTAGTGTGTAAGTTTGTTGAGGGGTAGGAGATATTGATACAACCACATAAAAGAATATTGAAACTTATTGAGACTGACTGTGATTATCGACATAAGAAGTGTCATGCTCACTTTGAGTTTTGTAAAAACCTTTTGAGCGCGTCAATAAATAAAAAGATTTTATTTGTGAAAATATGAATCTTAGTGAAATCTTTCTTTTCATATTTTTATTACTTTTTAAATTGTAAGTAAAATTTTTCTTCGTAACATGCTTTCTTAAGTGAATATTTCTTTTTGTTCACTTTATCATGCATTAAATAAAAATTTAGAATATTTGATTTCATAATAGTACAATTATATAAGATTTTTAAGTATATAATTCTATTAAGTTATTAAAATTTGGATTATCATCAAACATGGGTGATATTGTCTACTAAAAGCGAGAAGTAGTTTGCTAACTTTCATTCAACGACATTTTGATGGCAAGCTCAATCATTCGATTTTCTTCCATTATTAATTCGTTTTCTTTCAGCTTCTCTGCTCTTGATAGTCTTAATGCAAGTTCCAGATTTTCATCGATACTTTCACTTTTTGAATTGTCTTCATCATCTGGTGAGCTTCTTGCGGCACATGAATATAAGAAAGACTCTTGCAATGCCCTATGAAATGGAAAAATATGGAAGTTGGTGGACATTTAACTAGCAATAATATTGATTGTCTTATGCAATAAAAAATAATGAGCATCAAGTTAATTAGTGAAAATTTAATAGGAGAATAATAAGTGGATATAAATGAGTGATTGTACAAAGACATATTATCAAATTGAAACTATTTAAAGAATCGTTTGAATGGCGAAGCAACTTTGGGAAAATTAACGACAGCAAGAGAATGACGACGTGGTTCATTTTTTTGACTACATACACACAAATATAAAAATGAATTTTTAATTATGTACAACAAAAAGTGGAAAATAATATAGTGATTAATAAGGATTAATGGTTGATTGGATAAAAAGAAATTAAAAAAAAATAAAAATTGAAGAAATTTGAATGATATTACCGTTGAAGTTCTCTAGTCTCTTCATCAACAGTATAAAAACCGCTACCATAATTTGGAGTAACTGGACGTTGACATTTTAGCGCCTCCCATATATCGACCTAAGACAAAATATTTTTAAGTTATCATTATAATTCACTTTCTTTAAGTTTTTCACCTCTTCATTTTCACTACCAGCTTCAATTAAACTCTGTCGAATTGCAAATTCAAGCAATTGATCTTCATCTTCGAATCCTAAACCTTGATGACTATAGTCTATCGCTCGATTGTTATAATTAGAAGGAACCTCGAAACAATTATCATCAATTACACAGGTTAAACGTTTATCATCATCCTCTTTGATATTGGTAACATATTGAACAGGATTTTCAAGAGCAAAAACATTTCCAAAAGTAATTAGTGCATTTAATACATGAAACAATGGAATTTCGATTTTGACTGGGAATCCGCTTGGAAGTTGCAAAGTGATAAAATCTTTTAATTTTGACACATGTGGAGAGGCAAGAGTGCTCATCAAATCCAAAATAGGAAGTATCTGTTCTTGTAATTTAATAGGAAATTCATCAGACAACCATAAATTTGCTTTAAATCGTTGAACCTTGGTTGACACTTTCTTTGGTTTTCCAACATCTCTTCCATTGAGATCGATATCTGAAAAATATTCTTCAATTGTAACTGCCATATCTTGTGTTGACGGTGCACCGCCTGATGCTTCATTCGATGCAGAAGGCGTTGGAGAATTTTGGCCTGAGCTTGAATGATCAAAATCATCTTCAGCAAGCCCTAGAAAATGCTGTAAAGGAGTTCGTGCATTCCTTGATCTACTTTGATTGTCTGTTAAATGTTCAGTACGTGTACGCGTGATGAATTCAACATTTGATGCATTGTAAACTCTGCAGTCATAGCCATTTACTGTTTCATTTTTTTCATTCTTCCACGCAAACCATCCCGATTTATTACGTTCGAAACTGATTTTCTCAATGTCTATTGAATTACTGATGATTGGTGTTTGGAGACGCATTAGCAACGACCCAGAAGAAGGAGGAATTCCATTAGTAAAAAGTTCAACATCAATATCACGCATAATCTCAACAGAATACTCTTTGGTATCATGGTCAATCTCATAAAATTGAGCTTCGTCATTCAATCCTTTGAACAAATAACTACGATTTCCTCGTTGCCATGAAGTTTGATCAAAACCAATCAATGTTGTATCTATCCTTACAAATGAGCCTCTTTTAAATACTTTATATGTATCACTAAAAAACATAAAATTCATTTCAATTTTATATTCGCAAAAAACAGCTTAATTACCTTGGACAGACTTTTGACATTAATGGAATCCATGAACTAAATTGCCAATTCATTTCAACATAAAAATCGGGTGTATTTTTTAGCTTCATTAACAATTCTGGAACTTGAACAGAACGATTTTTTTGTCTCCATAAATCACGAAATGAGATTATGGCAGTTAGTATATCCAAATCTTTAGCAGCAACAGCTTCTTGTGACACAGTCCATCCATCAGTTTCTACAAAAGTGTTTGCTTTAGCTGCTAAAAGTACCTGCAAATATTAAATAAAATTCGGATCGATATTTTATACGAAGAATATAATTTTAGATATCAATGATTCATTGTTGTTGTTCATATGAAATAAGGTGTAAATGTTATTTACTGATAAGATGAAAAATTTAAGATTTTCATACCTTCACACTTTGCACATGCGACAGCACTACAGCAAGCATTAATGGCGTTCTTTTTCTTGGATCCAACGCTTCTATATCATACTGAAATACCCAAATAATTGAGTTAAAAAGTGGCTCATTACTAATTGAATTAAAAAAGGCAAATTTGAAAATTTCCCGAAATTCTGCAAAATACCTTATTTTCTCTTAAAATATTTTCGAGTTTATGATAATCATTGTTCCACACAAGATAGTGTAGTGGATACTTTTGTCTAATCTCGCTGACTAGCATTACTTTTAAAATTTATTTCCCAAAAAAACACACAAAACTTGAGACTTTTCTTCTTTTTTATCAGATCTGATTTTTTCCCTTGCAAAAATGTACTCGAAAAATATTTTTAAAAAACAAACCCGTTAAAAAACTTGAAATTTTTTTTATAATTTGTTCAATATTTATTCATGTTTAAAAAGAAAAAAGTTTGTTAATAATATGAAAAATAAAATAATATTAAAAAAAAATATTGATTAAAAACAGGAAATTCAATAGAACGATGATTATTAAGAATAATAAGATATGATTTATAACGCTCATTTTCAAAAAAATTTTTGGGAGAAATTTGCAAAATTTGTGTTTATCTTGTGACAATCTGTTTAAATTTAATCTTAAATAAGCCTAATAAAGCATTAACTATACTTTTAAACCTTATCGATACCAACAAATTAAATGTAAGTGCCAATTTATCATCAATTTGATTATTCTTAAAAGCGTTTTCCTAATAGATGGGACGAAAGCAAAAAATTAAACAATTCAGAAAAGCTGCAATCAAAAAACGCGACGAACTCATAGAAAAATACATTGTTTATAGCTATGAAAAGGAAACTGATTTGATGAATACTATCAAAGTGATTAAGAAAGCGAACAATCAAATGAAGAAGCTGCTTCCACAGCATATATTAGATCAAATAGAAGAAATATTGGCTAATGAGACAAAGAATGAGGAGTCTGAAGAGGAAGATGATGACGATCTTATTTTGAATTTTCTAAAAGAGATGATAGAATTAGAATGTTGTGAATGTTGTCGCTTAAATGTTGATTCAAAAGAAATGAAGAAAATCTTGCATGATATAATGCATCAGCGCTATAATTTAAAGTGACATGGAATGAACTAAATAACAAAAATAAAATTAACTTGTCATTAAAGTTTAGATTGAAGTTACCGTTTATTACAATTTTATAAGACCATAGTATATTTCATTATTTTGAAAACAAATCCAAATTTTATTCTTTTATCTTGTAAAACAATCCAACGAATATGTATTTTTTTATTAAGTGTAATTTCTGTAAGTGTTTACTTGTTACACATTTCTAAAATAAAACAATATTAAAAAATAAAACCTCTTTTTGTAATGCATGCTTGCATTTAAAAAATATCAACAATAAAAATCATTAAAAAAACTTCATTTTTTTGTATGTTATGACGCTAAATACAGTTCTACGACTTGACGGATATTAATGAGATTATTTCCGCAATAACATTTTTAATGATCCAAAATTCTCAAGTTACCAGACACAATCTTATTTTCTAAGATGGCACCTGGAGGGATATCAATTCGATCTCCGTGATTTGCGATAATAATGACTGTGCCACGAAGCGACACTCCGCGACCAAATGTAACATCACCAGAGACCGTCAAATGATCCAATTCGATAATATCGGGAATATTTGCAAATCGACCCAAAAATTCCTTCACCTTACTGAAATGATTATCGCCAAGTTTGACGAGTGGTGTGGTGGGAAACATTCTTTGAGGTGACATAACTAGAGAGCCAGCCTTCAAACTATAAAGATTTGACATCACCAACAGAAGATCAGAAGTTTTCTTTACAGGCAAGAAACGTGATCTTGGTACATTGATTCCGATTGCGTTTTCAAAACATTTCATAGCTGCACCGACAGCAGTTTCTAATTGAATGACTCTCAATCCTTTATCTAATGTCTTATTATTGACAATGATTTCCATGTTCATGCTGCCTTCATTTAATACTCGCTCAATGGCATCTAATTTCGCCCAAATATTGTTTGTATTGAAAAATTTGAACGTCTTTACAGACTTAAATTCATCTACATGCTCATTCGGAACTTGTGCAATTTCAAGTAAACGTAGTTTGTTTTCATATTGAATGAGAGTTCCTCCTTTGACATCAGCACGAGTCTTATCAGTCACCTCCATTACAAACTCGTGACAAACATCGTCAGTCTCGCCGAGTAAACGATTGAGAATGCCCAAGTCAATTGTTGCGCCTAAGTTATCAATGTTTGATAGGAATAAATATTCACGACCTTCGTTGATAAATTGTTTTAGTAGTCCAGACTTTTGGAAAGACTCATAAAAGTCACCGTGACCAGGTGGATACCTGCGAATTAGTTAAATGAAGACAAATAATATAATTAATTATAGTTAAAAACTTATGCATTATTTACCATGCTTCAATATTGTCCTCAATCTCGTATTTACGAGCAACAGGAAGAAGAGAATCGCGTGAGATACGTGGAAAACCACTTTGATTGAAGCTATAGATGTTCACTTGAAAGCCTTTATATTTGCGCACAATTTTTTCCGTATCTTCATCTGTGTTGAATGAATTCATCAAAACCAATGGCACATTGGCATTATACGTCTTATTTAAACTCTAGAAAATATGAATAAACAGTAAGTGGTAGCACACATTAATTTTCTTATAATTATACACTCACTTCAATTTGTTGTACAGTCAAGTCCAAAAATGTCAAATCATTTCGTACTGGAATAACGCTTTTTGGTCCATGACAACCCATGGATGTACCAAGACCACCATTAAGCTTAACAACAACTAATTTATTAAGCATAAAACGAATTTGTTCATTGTTAGTTGGCGTTTTGAGGCTGCTATAATCCTTAACTGCTCCTGGTGGTAACTTTTCAATTCTATTCCAAGCGACAGAAGGGCCATCCTCTTGTAAGAATCTGCCAAATAGTTTCGCAAAACTATTCATTTCTTCACGGAAAGCATCCTTCTTATCTGCAGGTGCAGTCTCAACCAATCTTTCTAATTCACGTTCCAAACGACGTAATGCATCACGCTTAGTTGTTTCATGAAATTCTTTTGCGTCGCTTGGTACACGTGAATGTGTACGATTCTGAAATTGGAAGAATTGAATTATGTAATTAAAGATTTAATTTAATTTGTCAAAGATAAACCTCCATGAATTCAAACTTTTTGACTCCCACACCGTGCTCAGGTTTGTGATGATTCAAATCACAAACAACTCCGACAAGTGGCATCTTTATCATAGTCTATTACTTTATTTTTTTTTTAATTCGATCTGATCACATCAAACGTTAAACAGAAACTAAAGAGTAAGTTCTCCAGTAATCATACTTTATTTATTGACTGTTCTACCGACGAGCAGTTTTTTTTAAATGTTTTTGCTATTTCATGGAGTTAAACGTTGTTTATAAAAGCTTGCTATCTCATGTTGTTGTCTATTTTTATGTTTATTAGATCCTTCATTTGACACTTTTTCTAATCTCACTCCTTAGAGTCTTCAGAAAAAGACGAGAAAAATATTTTAGAAATAAAGTTTAAGGAGATTTTTGAAATGCGCACATGTAATTACATGTGATCATGTATATTTGTTTGAAACACAAATCAGTCTTATCAAATGAAGATTTAAATAAATATTATTTTACAAATCTGTTACGTATTTCTTTACGCTTATTTTCTTATTATCAATTGAAGAATGACCTTCAGTTTTTCATTCACCTAATGGTGTCTCTTACTGGAAGATTTTTATTAAAAAGAAAAGTTGAAAATAAAATTAATTAGGTTCATCTTATCATCTTCTCTTTTGCTTTTAATTGTGTCTTCGCACCAAAAAAATATATTTTTTTGTCAATAATTCACATGGAATATTTTTCGTTGATACTTCACGTAAGCGCATGTTAAGGTCAAGTTCAAGATCCTCATTCGTTACTACTGACACAATAATTTTTCTCATTTTTTTTCTTTCATTCTTCATTTACTATTTTGTTTTCTGTTGTGGAAAACTCACTTGTACTATCAATGACTCACATTTTCATTTATTTTGTTCGTGTCAAGCAGAATTAAAATGTTATCTCATGATTTTATCTGATGGTAGAATATAGTTAATTTGTTTGTGATAGCTTTAAAAAGGGGCTTTAAAATGCAACCTAATGAGAAACAAACATTGTAAAATAAAACGTTATCACATTTGTGTGGTATTCGAGCTTTATACATTAAGTAGACATGGAAAAATTTTAAACTATAAAATTTTATCAGTAATGCATGATTCCAACACAAAATAAAATAATGAAAAGTGATGTACTATGTATTACCAATAATTACAATATTTTATTCAATGTCATTGACGTCATTGAAGCACCTTACTTAATGATCACTTCAATTACATGAAAATTTTGTCTATAAAAATAAAGACAGTCGATTTTGTTATTTTTTCAATTTTATAAGTTTGTTCAACAGAAATATTTCTATCAATGTGGCACCTTTTTTACCTTATCATGCACGATTTAAATTTATAAAATTAATTGTTAAGTAAAATTTATAGTTGCAGTGCAATAGGGAATAAATTAAAACAAATTACTAAGTACGAAATTAGAAATAATTCATTAGAGAGAATAGTTTCAATGTGTAACTTTTTAAAAATGTTTTTATTCATATTGGACATTAATATTGTTTCTATTTATAAGTAATGAGTATTTTAATAAAATCTTCTAAACTTACTTTAAAAAGTAATTTATAGGCACCAGTCATTTTTAATTTTTTTTATTTTTTATGATGATAATAATTTTTTGATGACTTTTGGTTATCTGGTATATATTTGAAGTGTTTAAAACGCTGATTAAGCTAACTTTGAAAAATTTCCATCGATTTCAAAAGCTTATATGTGTCCAAAAAAAATTTTTTATTGCATTATATGCACGATTTTTAAAAGCAGCTTTTGGGACTGATTCACAAACAATTCACACATAGAAAATTTTTTTTATTACTTATGTAGAAAAATTTTTCAGCAAAAATTTATATCAACAGCTTAACTTGAATTTGTAACATCAAGTCATTGAAATTTGAAAGAAAGAACCTTACAGTCAATTCGTCTACTAGTTAATATAAAAAAATACTTACTTACTAACTACTCGTGAGTTAACTTAATTTTTTTTCTATTATGAAACACTTGAATAAATAATGCAACAGGCCTCGAATCTCTTTCTTTCCCCCATCTGAACAAAAAATATGATAAGAAAAAAAAATTTGTCGATGTAAACACATTTAAGGCTATCGTATAATTTTGATTATATTCGCAGTCTATCGTATTAATGTTTTTTAACTTTAAAATTCTTTCAAATGTCATTATTAGATTTAGTTTTCATACGATATTCAACCATTCATAGTAACAATTATTAAATACTTTTTGTCGCACGTGAACTTCATTCATAAATGATTGTCTATTGTCGTCTTGTTTATTACACGAGATGTACACACAATATTGTATTTTATATTTGCGCGAAATCTTCACTCAACTACGTGATTAATAATGAACACATTCGCGATGAGACATGACCTTGTTGATCAAAAGTTATTTTTATCACAAAAATAGGAAATAGCAGGAACTTTTACCAGATGCGTTGAATTAAAATGTTTCATTACCTTAATATTTACAAGATGTTTTGGTGAGTTTAATGCCATTATATATGGTTGTGTGATAAGAAAATTGATATTTTAATATTATAGATTCAAACAGCTGTTTTCTCATGCTATTGCATGGAGCGACTAACTGGAAGACACGCACGCACATTCTATAAATGTTTTTATTTTCTTATCACTGTAAATTTCAAAAAGCCGATATATTTTTTTTTCTAAAATATGGTCAGCCATAAAAGGTGAATCAGAAGGTCATTAATGAAAAACAAAAACATTACAGACTATTTTCTCTTGATCTATGCCAATAATTTACACTTATTTCAATTTCTATCTATAGTCCGTGAACTTATTCATATCTACTTACCTTTTCAACGTCAACTTGAAGCATCCTTAATTCTTAATTTATTGAAATTAGATTGTTGTTCTGAATTAATGGACTTGATTGAGCTGAATAAAAATTCTTCACAAATGATGTAGCTTTTCCTCTTTGATATAATTTTATAGTCAATATTAAAGTATTTATATATTTAAAATTTATTAATAGTGTATTGATTATTGTATAAATTATCGTCGACTTTCTTATTAAACTTGATTGGGTCATTTTGCAAAAATCGGTTCTTTCTGTTTTGAAAAAATACCAAATGCTGAGAATATTACAATATTTATATTTAAAAGAAAGTACTAATGATAATTGCCCTTCAATATATCTAAATGGTTGAAATAAATTCATTATAATGTATCAAAATGAGTTGTCACTGTAATAGAAAGAAAATTTTATATGAGACTTCAGTACACCATTTACACGGATTAATTTGTTTTGATCGAAAAAATATCAACTTCTCTTTATTTTAATTTTCTCATTTGAAATTATTGTTATTCGCATAGGAAATGTTTCTTAATAACAGAGTGTGACTAAAAGCTAGAGTTTAAAGCTCTTTCAAAATGGATTTATTTCAAATTTCTATTTATGCATCATTAGGTAGTTGCTTTTCTTTGTCATGTTTATATGTTGCAAGGTAAATATTTAAGGATTTGATTTATTATTTACATCTGTAATAATATTTTACTTATTCATTGCAATTTATTGTAGTCTGTATGTATGGAATGCAGAAGAAAATCGGTAAGAAAAAAATCAAGAGAAGGAAAGGATTCCAATATTCTTAGTCATCATTCACGTTTCTTATTCTTTTATTATCTTCTTCTAGAGATCATCCTTCAACGATCAAAAAGCGATTCTTTAGTGTGTTTATTGTGATGCTTATATCACCACTCTTCATTTACTTCTTCTCATCACACGATCTTTTAAAATCGTACACAATATGGTATGTTATGGGACTAAGACTCGATGGATTTTTATCAGCTCTCATTTACCCTCTTCTACTTACCGTTGTTTTATTTCTCGGACCGTTGAGTGTTCAATTGACAAATAGTATATGGAAAGTTTATTCAGGTGAATGAATGCAAATTGAAGTTTAAACCGCAAACCGCATAACAAACTTTCAATTTTAGAGCCAATGTTTTGGTTTATTAATTGTCAGAATTTATTGTGGATTCGAAACCATATTGTAGCTCCATTATCAGAAGAATTCACATTTCGGGCATGCATGCTGCCTTTGCTCTTGCAATGTTTTTCACCTATGACAGCAATTTTAATAACCCCAATGTTTTTTGGTGTAGGTAAGACATTCATGAGACATAAAAAATTTCAATTATTCTTATTTAAATTTATAATCTTAATTTTAGCACATTTGCATCATATGATTGAAAGGTTAAGAAGTGGAATGGATAAGAGGACTGCAATTATTATCTCATTTTTTCAATTTTTTTATACGTCTGTCTTTGGAATTTATTCTGCATATCTTTTCGTGAGAACAGGGCATTTTGTTGCGCCTTTTATAGCTCACGCGTTTTGTAACCACATGGGATTTCCTGGTACGCTATTTATTATAAACCACAAGAATCAGTTAATACAAA
The DNA here is from genome assembly GCA_014622435.1 of Polypedilum pembai. Lineage (NCBI taxonomy): Eukaryota > Metazoa > Arthropoda > Insecta > Diptera > Chironomidae > Polypedilum > Polypedilum pembai. Next base: position 94,463 of record JACWBX010003805.1, read on the forward strand.
AACATTTTTAATTCTTTTATTCAACAGATATTCCAGATCTCATAGCTCAACCCGAGCCCAAACGTTGTGTGTTCTTAATTCTCTATGTTTTGGGTCTAGTCGGTTTTATTCTTCTTTTACCAACTATGACCGAGCCTACCTGGTATCAAAATAATCAATTTTGGTTAATTAGCAACCACACAAAGTATAACTCGAGCATTTAATGAACTGCATAGTATTTCTTATTGTATGCATTAAATATAGGATAAATTTTTGCATAATATAATCTGTTGATAAAAAAATGTATAAAAAGTTGCAAACGATAGTAAAAAGGCTCCACCAATTTTTTTATCATCGAAAAAGAGATTTAAAAAAAGAAATGTGGCTTAAAGCATACAAAAACTAATAATAAAAAAGAAATTAAATCAAATGTTTATTAGTAGTACAATAAATAAAAGTCACTCGTATGGTGATTTTTTTTCTCTTTAATCAAAGATTAAAAATGAATTGCTACAACATTTAAAGGTTTGTTAAAAACTATACGATTGCCTTAATAAAGGTCTTTTGAAATATCTTAGAACAAAATAAATTAAGCACCATTTTTTCTTTTCACTAAATAAAACTGATGCACATGTAAAAACCTTCTACACTCATCACTTCAAAGGTTGATTACTTCTTTGCAATATTATTTATGTTTTTATATCAACTAATACTTTCAATTTCATATAAATATATAAAATGATGAATGAGTGAGGAAGAAGAGAAAAGACCATTGCATAAAAAAATTGAGATATATTTACAAAACAATTTAATTGTAAAGAGTCATTTACGGTGAGAGTAAGTCAGTAAGTAAGCGAACAAACATGTATATAAAAACGAGAGAGTCGAATGATATATGGAAGAGGCAAAATGAAAAGCAGGTCAGTGTGAGCAAAAATATTCACTTTTCATAAAAGAATGAAAATCGTTTTATCATAAATTGCCTCTCCTTCAAAAGTCACACATTGCTAACTTTTTTAGTGTGATCCAGTTTTGTTGCATGTAAGTAAGAGTGATAATCGAATCATAACTGATTCCATTCAAGTTTGTACAGGAACATAAAATACTATTTGTTTTCTAAGTAACGTTTTCTTTTTAACATTTAAAATCGATGATTGTGTGGTTTGTTATTCATATCACCATTCCACATAACGGGAGATGCTTCGCTGAATCTTAGATCTCCACCAACTCTAAATTCTCTGAAATTTTCATCACGACGTCGTTGAAAGATATCTCCAGCATTGTTTGAATCTTTTTCTAATGATTTTTGTACTGATAAAATTTGAAAGTCATCACCTAAAGCTGATCGTAAAGCTGGGTTCTTTTTAGCCAATTTTAAATTCGAATGAAGTTCACTCAAATGATTTTTCTTTACATTTCTTTGTGAGTCAAAATTAAGAAAGTCGTCTGAGTTCAATGCAACTTCATGAAAGTCATCATTTGTTGCATCCGTAAATGCATCACGTAGATCATCGGTATCGAGATTATGCTCTTGAGACAACTTCACTGGTCTTTTTCTTTTGCCAAATACTCCTTTTTTAAATTTTCTAGTCGTTGTAGTGAATTCAGTTGTTGTTGTAGTAGTGCGTGGTCTTGGTCTTGCTGTTGTACTAAATAAATAGTCTAAATCTTCATCATCCTCATCATCTTCGTCTTCATCAATATTTGACAATGATGGCGTTTTGCGATTTCTAAAGTCATAGTCATAGTTATTAAATTTATTGAAGCGATTTGGAAAATTGTTGGGAAGTTTGGTAGATTTTTCACCCAAATCAAATGTTGAAAAATCACTCGTGAAACTGTTGCTATTCAATGGATTGTGTCGAGTGGGTGTTGAAAAATCACTGGTTTCGTATTTGGCAGGCAATTTTGGAAAATTGTTACTACTGCTAGTGCTGATTTTGTTACTGTTCACTTTGTTTAAATTGTTTAATGCACTTACAACGTTACTGTTAAATTGATAGCTTGTTGTATCAATATTGCTAGCGCTTCTTACTGGCTCACCATAAGATGTTTTCGGAATGTCAAAACTGCTACCACCTCCCAATGGAAAGCTGCTAATTGTTGGAAATTTGCTGATTTCATTATTAAAGAAAGTATTTGATGGATGTTGTGAAGAGAATTTTGTGATTTCATTGTTGAAATAATTGTTATTTTGTGGTGGTTCAGCTGAGTTGATTGAATGTGATGGAAAATTGTTGCTTTGCTGTTGTTGCAATGTGACTGGTTGTGCTGCATAGTGTGATTCAATATGATTGAAAGATGATGCAGGCGGTCCTTGTGAATTTCTTGAAGGTGGCTGTGGCCTTCGAGGTGGTGGTGCACTGTATTCATAAGAAGTTACTGGCGGAGAAGAAGACTTTGATTTTAGTGGACCATATTTATACTTGTTTGTTGCTCTTCCGGGTTTAGGTGAAAACGGTGGAAAGCGCGAATCATTTGACGAGAAATCTTTGAAACCACCAAAACTACTTGAGCTTCCGGCCGTGCTGTGCTTAATTTTTGATCGATATTGATTTGATGGTCGACGTTGTCGACGCGTTGTTTGCTTCCTTTTTGATCTTTTACTGGTGTGAATTACCACTACGTCATCTTTACGTTCAATAACCTTAACGGGGCGCAATGGCACATGCTTTTTAATCACCAATGTTAGGGCTTCCGCTTTTGGCTGGTCAACAGCACTTTCACTCTTTTCTGTGACAGTTGAAACATCAGTATCAACACGTATAGCATAATGAGCTCGGATTAGTGATATAAACAACATCACCTGTTATAATGGTTGAAATAAAAAGAGAGAAAGAGCATTAAAGAGATGTGTATATATAATTGATGATGATGATGTTGTTATTTTAAAATAGATTTTCTATTTCTTTGTGCCAATCTATTCAAATTTTCACGCATTATGTGCACTTAAGCCGATGTGAACATACACGAAAGTTATAGACGTTGTCACATATAAAAATTCATACATACTCTCAAAAACGATCATTAAATGCAATTTACTAAGAAACATTTATTGAGTAGATGGAAAACATGTTTTCATTTTGATTTCTTATTTCACTTTCAACTGTCCTCTTTTCTCGATCAATTCATGTGACTTTAGATTTTTCACTTTACTTAATTTAAAACATATGTGCGTAAATTAGCACGAAATTACTTTCATTTAGACAATTTTTCAGTTGAAATAATTTCTAATGAAAAATTATTTGCATCGATGTGGAAAATTTACTCTCTTATTATTCAATTAATGTCTACAGTTCGTAGCTTCTTTTAAGATCCAATTAGATAGTTTGAACGCATTAATCTCATTATTGAACTTAATCAGAATGACTAACAAGATTTGTATCCAAAAAATGTCTTCTTTTTAATTTGAAAAGCGTGCTTTATTCCATTAATGGATTTGTTAGTTTTGCCTTCTTTAATTAATTGCTATCGTTAGAAAATCAATCAATTGCACAAAATTTTTGCATTTCTCAGTAAATAAGTAAAAAGGAGAGCTAAATAATTAATTATTGAAATTGAACAATCTATTTAATGAAAATTTTGTATAAAGAAAATAAATCTTTTTAAATTCCAGTAGCTTAATGTTTTTCATATTTATCCTTCAAAAAGTACACACCTACACGCAGCTTTGCTACTTTTATATAATTATTGTGAGAAAAATGCACACAAATGTATTTTTTACGCCGACATAGAGAGTGTCTGTGACAAACTGCAGTGGTACATTTAGTAATTAATCACTTATTGCTATGGAAAAGCGTGTTCAATGAGTAAGTGAGTAAATCTGATCAAAATCGAACATGGCATGAATTTTTTTTTTTGATTTATTATCTTGTCACAATCAATGCCGACATTTGTTTGTCATTCAATTCTTTTTCTTTTAGCTTGTTTCGCTTTTATCAAACATTCGTGATCAATTGCAATAATTTCATTTTCATTTATTTGTTTTTAATTTCAGCACACTGAGCATAAAATTTTATGCTTGAATGTGCGATTTTCTTTTTATGTTGTGTTTCTATAATAATGAAAAGTTCAATGGCATTTATTCAAAAGGCAAATTGTTGATTATGATAAAAGTCGTGACAAAGTCGCGATGCATTTGAGATGCACATATGTACAGAAAAAGTAACTGACACTTCTTTTTCATTTCCTCCTTTCAAATTTCTTTCAACTTATTGTATAACTAGAAACCCTTTTGCAGATTCACATATTCACATGCATACCAAAATAAATTTCCTGAGATGCATATCGCTTAATTTGCTTGTATGAATCTTCACTTTCTAATCAAAATACACTTTTACTTGTGACTTGTTTTAAAAAGACACTTGCTTATGCTATTTTTTTTGAATACTTCTTTTTTTTTATTTATTTTCACCGCTACTCATCAGTCTGATCAGGTTGAGAGTTTGAACATAACTAAGCTATTTCGTTGCATAGAATCATCATTTTATGAAACAATTTCTTTTTTACTATTTTTTATTCGCGGAGTTTTTCTTTCTCTTCTCTCATACCCACTTCTTCTTTCATGACAACGCCACAAAGCAAATGAGAAATAGTTACTTTGAAATAAGTGAATTTTCTACCAGTTCCGCAAATATCTACCATCCATATGAAATACACGAAGATGTGATGGAGATGTGATGATGACATTTTTTGATAAAGCGCATTTAGATATAAATTTGAATTTAAAAAAAAATATTAAAATTTAGCAAACAAAGTTGTATAATGATTGAAGAAAAAGTATTCAATATTATCATTTTTTACACAGAAATGTTTGCTAAAAATCTGTTTATTTTCATATTGAATTGATAAAGAAGAAGACAATTTAATGATAGAGATACTTAAATGTTAATGATGTCCAATATTAACTAAAATTAGACACGTTTGGGAAAGTATTTAATTTTTGTTATTTTTTGATGATGATTTTGAAGAGGTATTTTAAAAGCGTAAAATTACTCTTAAAGATAGATCAACGTACTTTGTATGTCCAAGTGACAAGTCATTAAAATAACAAAAGCTTTATAATCGGTCAAAATAAATGCTATGAAAGAGAGAAGTTTCAATGAGAACTTGCAAGTTATGTCAAGTGCAAGGAAAGTAAAAACAAAATAATAGTGCAAGCAAGAGAAACAAGAAATGCCAGTTCTTCTCTTATATATTTATAGAACACATTTCTAATGGAAATCGAAAGTTTTTCTCCTCCTCTTTCTCTTCTTTTCTTTCCGCTAGACTAAATGTGCTACTTTAGCTCAAGTTCAAGTAACTTTAGTTCATTCATTCTTGCATTTTGCTATGTCATCGTCATAATCGCTGTGAAGATCTCACACATGTATTGAAAAGTTACGCCTCTTAAGTGACATGCATTTATCATTCAAATAGATTTTGATTAAATCCAACTTTCTTCCGCACTTGCATTCGCTCTCTCGCGTATAATCCTCTCAAAATGTTTTTTTTAATTGCTAAATATGATAATTATTTCACAATAATTCCTAATGTACAATCTCATCACGTTACACTTATTCAACTATGCTGATAATACTTTGATTACTCTTTCATTTATCCAATCTCTATTGTTTCACGCGATTGCTATGTATACATACATGATAATGCAGATTTGTGATGAAATAGACGAAAAAGTGTCATTGCAATCATTTACAAATGAAAGAAGCTTCATAACTGCGTGTCAATCTTAATTACCCTTCTTTCAATGAGCAATCAGTGAAATTTGTTTGTGTGTTTTTCTCCACTGAAGCTACTATTTCTATTGCATCATTTAGGTATGTAGATTGTTATGAAAATATCTTTCAAAGAGTTTTTCAAAGTCACGCGTACATTCCAGAATTATTTAAGTGAACGTCATGATGAATAAATTTACAAATTGCAAAAATAAATCAATTGAAGAGTGATGGAATGCTAAATTAAATTTGTGGTAATATATTTTAACGCAAGAATAATTTGATAAAATTGAAGGAATAATATTGTAAGAAAATTAAGATTTGTTCGTTGTTACTGCGTACATTCTGTTGATAACATAACGTGAGCTGTGATACAAATTGTTTTTGAACTAAATTAAATTATTACTAAACTAAATTAAATTAAAGAATTTAATTAAATTTCTCTCTCTTAAAACTCAATCTCTTTTTTATGAACAACACTCTCTTTAAAGAGTCAAAACTTTCATTTCCTTCCGAGTTAAAAGCTTATATAAGCTTTCATCAATAACTTTGAAAGTCCAACATTAACCATTAATCATCAAAGCATTCAATAAATAGCGAAGTTTATTTTCGCTGTTGTTGCTCTACTTTATCATTTGGTCTCAATTTTTTCTGCTTCTAGCTTAAGCTTGTTAGTAAAACTTGCAGGGTATTTCAACTTACACGCATTGAACTGCATTACATTAAAAAAAAGAGAGAGAATGTGTATTAAATATTGCAATGCAATGGTTTGAAATTACTCAACAGTGCTCTAAGGTCTCGCATTGGCACTCGTTTTTTGTAAATGTATATGCAAATGTAATCAATTTTTATGAAAGTAAATAGTAACGATAAAAAAGGCTTTTTAAATTGATTTTTTAAGAAATTCTTTTTATTATTTTTTTATTTTTTTGCTTTTCTGCTAATTCTAATGTGAGTCACATGGCATTCTTCTTTTTTTCTAAAATCTCTGTAGAATCACAATGAATAATTTTTTTTCTATACCTTTGGATTTTTCTGAATTTAAATAATTGATGAATTCATGAAATCAAATGTTTTTGAGTTGTCATAAAGAATTTAACCGTAGTATGGGTATGCTGGAGCGATTGCTTTTGCGACCACTGGAGCAGCGTGATAAGCGGCTAGAATAATTTATGATAATATGAGTTACTTGTTGCATTAATTTCAATAGAACTTACCGGCAACTGGGGCAACAACTTTAGCGACTGGAGCAACAGCGGCTGATTTGTGGACGACAGCGTTGAATCCGTTGACTGGATCAGCTGTGTAAGTAACTCTGCGGAGTGAACCGTCGGCTTCAACAAAGCTGTATTCTCCTTGGACAACATCTCCGTGTCTTGATTCTGATTGTGATTTGCTGTCTCCGGTAATGGCATCATTGACTGAGTATGTGTATGAGTAGTGTGGGTTGGCATCGTATTCAACTGTCTTGACAACAGCTGGAGCAGCAACTGGTGCAGCTAAACCATATGGAGTGGCAACAATTGGTGAGCCTGAAACGTAGGCGATCAAAGCGAAAACTGCGACGAACTGTGAAAAAGATAAGAATAATTTTAGTTCTTTCAGTTATCCTTAATCTCTCAACTTTGCTTACTTTGAACATTTTGATTGGTTTGGTTTGTTTTAGTTGAGTTATGTTTGAAATTGTAATAAGAACTGAATTGATGTGGATATGTTTCTCGATGGTTTATATACAATTTTTATATCTCAATTTTTCATATCAACCAACACTATGCATGACATAGAGTACTTTCCAATATGTTCGAATAGTTTTTTCTCCCTCACACCAAAGACATACACGCACCTTTTTCCTTCTCTCTCTTTCTTTATGCGCCAGAAAACTACAAAATGCAATAAGCTGATACAGTAGCATATTTATGACAAAACATATTAAGTGAATAAATCGATCAAAAGAAAATTGTTGGTAAAGAAAGGAGAGCACTTTCGTAAAAATATCAATTAACATAATTTTGTAATTGATAATAGTTTCATTTTCAATTCGGATTAATGCTTTCGTATCAAAATGATGTATTTTCTAAACACTTCTTGTAATTGTCAAGATGCTATGAATTCAGTGTTTGCTGTGTATAAACCATTTAGAATTAAAATATTTTCATGGTGTTTAGCATTTCACGTGAGTATTTTGATTCTTAATATTTAATGTTCAATGCTGAGCACCGAATTGAGTGCTGAGCCCCAAAACATTCAATATTAAGTGTTCAGCATTTAAATTTTATAATTTTTTAATATTAATTTCAAGACTAAGAATTTTTTAATTTTTAGCACATATTCCTTTCTATATGGA
>JACWBX010003805.1:102519-132088 GCA_014622435.1 Polypedilum pembai
ACATAATTTTGTAATTGATAATAGTTTCATTTTCAATTCGGATTAATGCTTTCGTATCAAAATGATGTATTTTCTAAACACTTCTTGTAATTGTCAAGATGCTATGAATTCAGTGTTTGCTGTGTATAAACCATTTAGAATTAAAATATTTTCATGGTGTTTAGCATTTCACGTGAGTATTTTGATTCTTAATATTTAATGTTCAATGCTGAGCACCGAATTGAGTGCTGAGCCCCAAAACATTCAATATTAAGTGTTCAGCATTTAAATTTTATAATTTTTTAATATTAATTTCAAGACTAAGAATTTTTTAATTTTTAGCACATATTCCTTTCTATATGGAAAAAAGGCGCTATTGTCCGCAATTTTTCCGTCTGTCTGTCTGTCAGTCTCCCTAACTAGTCTTTATCAGTATGGTTTTTCGTCAAATTTTTTTCATTAATTTACTGCTGCTGTCTTCTATGAGACCTGTGTAACAAAAGAACTTCTTAAAAGTCTGTGCCGGTTCCAAGTTATGGCTCAAAAATTTTTGAATACGGGCATTTATGCGAAAGTTTCATATATATGTCTCCTTTATACCGCATATTCTATGTGAAATGGCGTACACGTCATTGACGGTTAATATTACTGATTTTTTAATTTGTATGGATAAAACAAAATTAAATAAAAACAAAAATGCGCTAAAAACAAGTTCAATTGAATTTTCCAAACGATTGTAATTGAAGAAAATAGAAGAAATCAATTTTACCAGAAAAAAAGCTGAAATTGAAGAGTTCTCAAGCCTGGATATACTTTGAATAAAGCGATTGTTTTTTGACTGTTAATATTCATTAAAAAATTGCCTAAAAAATCAATTAGGTCATTCATAATTTTCAAAGAAGTAATAATTTTGCTATCAATGCTAAAATGACCCCAATAAGCTTGTAGAAATGAACTAGTTGACATGTTCCAAGTATAGTAAATTTTATAGGCTGTTAACACAATTACGCAATGTAAAGAGTTATGATTAAATTTCTGCAGTATATAATTGATAACGCATAAATTAAATCGTGTAACTTGAGTTGAGCAAATTTCTTTGCAAGTTCAAGATCAGTATAATGATCAAATATAGAATATAAGGTGGTAAAGTCTGCATTTAGTAATCTTTTCATCAATGCACAACAAATATGTCAATTATCCATATATTTGAAAATTATGTTGGCAAGATTGAATTGCAAAGGTAGAGAGGTATTTTTGATCTTATAAAGCAAAATCAATTTTTTTTTCTCTTATGAATGAATTAATGAGGGACATTAAATTTTAACTTTTTTATATGGGTTTGGCTTTTAAATTACATTTTTTGTTCTAAGGAATTTAGCAAAAATCATTGAAAATAAATTAAAAAAATTAAGTTTATCTGTTAAATTTTTAGTTCATTTTTTTATTGGATACTAAATATATTCAAGTTTACAAGCAATTACATTTAGTCGGATTTAAATTGAGAATAATAAATGTATTAAAACGGAAGACGAACATAAATTTATGCGATATTTTGTCTCAAAATAGATACATACAAAATACAGCTGTTTGATGAAGAAATATTTTCGAAAGGTCTTGATTGTATCATCAAAGTATATTATAAGGGAATATGCTGATGAACTTTATTAAAAATCCAAAACAACTTTTCACCTTTCAATTTCGTGCGAAAATAAAATCAATAAATCAATGACGACATTTGAAACAAAATAATATGTAACTACTGAAATAATATCATATTATTTTTGAAAATTTAAGAATTTTAATTTTTAATGAAAGTTTTTGACAAAACATGTTTTCAATTTTTCAGATGATTTTTAAAATCATCTTATGATTTGCATTTCACTTTTTTATTTCATCAAATATGTATTCATACAAGAGTTCAATATACAATTTGAGCTCATCTTATATTCTATCATACAATAAAAATAAGTGCGATCACCAGTGAAAGGATTTTTTTTATCAATGATATAATAAATAAAAAATTAGATTATTTTTTACAGTTCAACTGTGTCAACATAAATGGCAATTATTTTATTTCAATAACAAATGACTTAGAGCTTAATTGAGTTTCATTTTTCATTTAACAATTTTTATGCTTTTTTGTGATTTTTGTTATCACTGCACTTTGGCAGATGATGTGAGTCCATCTCGTTGGTCCATTTAGTCATAGCGTAGTCATAAAATCATCCTTAAAAATTTCTATGATATTTTTCAAATTGGTGATTAAAAGAGTTTTTTTGAAGATTTAACCATAGATAGTTTTGGCAACAACTGGGGCAGCTGGATATGCAGCAGCTAAAGATAAAAAATGTAATAAAATAATTTTATGTTAATTTTCATAGAATTTTACCAATTGGTGCGTGATAGGCAGCGGCAACTGGTGCGATTGGAGCATGGTAGGCAGCAGCGGCAATTGGAGCATGGTAAGCGGCAGCGATTGGTGCAACAACTTTGGCAACTGGGGCAACAGCTTTGACAACAGCAGCACCTTCTTTGTGGACTACAGCGTTGAATCCGTTAACTGGATCAGCTGTGTAATCGACGATTCTGCGGGTACCATCAGCTTCAACGAGACTGTATTGTCCAGTTACAACATCTCCGTCACGTGATTCTGATTGTGATTTGCTATCTCCTGTAAGGGCATCATTGACTGAGTATGTGTATGAGTAGTGTGGGTGGGCATCGTATTCGACTGTCTTAACGGCAGCAACTGGGGCAGCGACTGGAGCAGCCAAACCATATGGAGTGGCAACAATTGGTGAGCCTGAAACGTAGGCGATCAAAGCGAAAACTGCGACGAACTGAGGAAAGGATATTTTAAATATACAGTTGAAGAAATTGTTTTGTGTTTTTAACTCACTTTGAACATTTTTGGTTGATTTAGTTTTAAATTTGTTATTCTATGATAAACTATGAAATGGAAGCTGATGACTGACTTGCTGACTTCAAATACTCGTGCTTTTATATATTTCTCGAATAGTACCCCAGATTAGACAGAGTATTAGACATAGTCGCACACAAATACGCTCAATTTTGATATAATCGATGTCGCACCAGTCACTTTTTTTACCATGACCTAAAGTCTCATAGCTTAAGCCGCGTGTATACACATATATCCGCCACGTAAACGCATGCACTTTTCGGTATCTATTGCATTATGAGTCGCACATACAAACTCTTATGACATACGTCGTCTATGATATATTTTAATATATCGTAAAGAAAAAAGTTCAATTGAAATAAATGAAAAATTATTTTTTTCGCAATTGATTGCAGAAATGATAAATTTTTGCACTACTTTGTTGCGTTTTGCAATATGAAGTAATCTATTTAAGGGCTTTATTGCCGTGTAATGACATTCAATCGGAAATTTCTAAAATTCTTTCTTACTTAGATCAGTAAATATAATTATTATGAAATAAACAATGATCATTGTGTCAATGAACGACTATCGATTTCCGTTGGTATAAATAAAAATATTCAACTCGTGTCATTTTAATCAGCAAAATGTGTAATGAAAATGAAGACGAGCCCCTTATTTAGTAAACAAATAATCTTTAATATTTACAATCAAGAACGTTGCTGACGTCTTTGACTATAAATATAAAATGCTACTGTCACGTATAAGTATGTATATGTTTGCTGATAAGATAAGACAACCGGCAGCTGCTTTGTTCACTGATAAAGGCACCAGATCGAGATTAATGACACTTTATTTGCCACATGATATGCATAAATCCACTTAAACTTCAATTATTAGTCATAAAATTTTCATTGAATTTAATGCTCAAATTGATCTCATGAGAAAATAAATGCGATCATGATTTGCCTGTGTGCAAGTACGCAATTTGTATGAAATGTGTGCACCTAAAAGTACTTGCAAATGTCACACGATGCAGAGATAAGTGTGTGGTGAATAAATATTGAATATTTTTGCTTTATTTGTAGGCAAAGAGATAATTTTAATAGCAATTTTTTTTCTTGTGCATTACCTCGCCTTATTATTCCAATTCTAATTATTTATTCTCAAGACAAATTTGTAATGATTTTTTCTCTTGATTGATGTAAGTTTTAAAATAATTATTGATTGATGTATTAAAAGAAATGATTTCAATTCTTAATGTGAAATTTTGACTTTTTTTCCTGTTTCTTCTTGACAAGAATTTTTTTGATCGAGAGTAAAACATTTCTAACAAAAGATTTCAATATTGCATTATTCTTTCGCTATTTCGTCATTTTTTTCAATGTTGGTAAACAAAATTTTTATAGGCAAAGTTTAACAAAACAGCAATGAAACAAGTTTCTCAAATCTTTTACGACTAGTATTGTTAAAAACGACGTTAAAGAATTGTTCTAGATCTAATGTAGTTGACAAAATGCTGAAATTTTAGAAAAAGTTGGATTTTTTTTCATCAGAGGAATTTTATGCTTGTTTTTACTGAAAGAAAGCTTTCTAATAGAAAACAGTTTGTTATTAAAAAATATTCAAGTTTTTTAACAATACATCAAAGTTCTCATGACTTATGCAAAACGAAAGTTTAATGTTAAATTCATTAGATTTTGATGTGTTTATGAATCCTTTTTATTATCAAATAGAATGAAATAAAGAGAGTAAACTGAAAACTCAATATTACAATATATAGTACGAAAAATTAAAAGCACTTATTGTAAACTCTGTTTTTTGATCAAATTTTTATTTTTATCATCATTAATTGGTATTAAATTTAAATAAATATTTACAATTTCAATATCACTTTACTTCATTTAAATTAACTGCTCTAATCCAGTACAAACCATTAAGATATATGTAAAATTTATTCAACAAGGATTACACAATCGTACTTTCGTTCTAAATACACTCATTAGTGTACATAAAAGTGCAATTTATAAAAATTTTACTGTTGATTGCACAATACCTTGAAGCTAAGAATTAGATTAGTTTCAAACACGCATAAATTTACATATTTTGTGCTGACAGCTGTACTGTAAAAGCGGTGACTAGAGTGGAATAGTAAATTCAAAAGTTAACGATAAAGTAAAATAGATGATGAAATTTTCACTAACTAATTAGTGAGTACATGACAATGGGCAATCGTGAGAATCGTTCTGAAGAGGGGGAACTTTCCAAAAAAATTGTTATTGGTATTTAAGACTTGAATTGTGACCTCGAGTTTGTCATTTGAAGTTGTAATTTTTAAGAGTTGAAAAGTGAGAAAAGATGATTCTAAAAGTAAGCTAAAAATATTCATTTGCCGTCGATAAATAAATTTTTTTGAATTTTCTTAAGGCTATTGTAATTTGCATCTGCGGAACATTGACTCAAGGTTCACCGATCATCTATAATCAGCAATACAACAATCATTATCGACATCCGAATGTATATCCGCTGAGCATGTCACGAGGATATCTCACACCACCGAGAGCTATCACAACATTGAATACCTTCGTACCGAGAAAGCTTATCCCACCAGCACCTCCTAGAAATAATATTCCTCGCGTTTATGAGACTCCAAAGCCTCGAACATATACTGCACCTCCAATTTTTCGTACTATTCCACCTGCACCGACGACCAAGAAACCTTATGTGAATAAAACACACAATCACAGTAGCAATCATAATAGCATAAATCCCAAATATGCCTATAGCTATTCCGTCAATGATAATCGTGTAAGTAAGTAGCAAATACGATGCCGATCTCTCTACTGTTGCCATCGTAATTTTGTATTCATTTATTCTGTGAAATACTTGTCACTTCTTACCATAATTTCAAATTCCATAATTACTCCAAATTCATTTGATTAAATTCTCTACTTCTCACTTACGTGAAAATTGATATGAGCATAAATTTGAGTAGAATTTGCTTTGTGAATTGCGAAATTTGAATTGGATTTTTTTTTCTCTTTTTTTCTTTATCTTTGTCACACTATTGGATTTACACACGTAGACTGGCGACCATAAGAATGTTGAAGAGCGACTTGAAAATGGTGTTGTTAGAGGAAGTTATTCGTTATTAGAAGCTGATGGTAAATTTTAATTAAATTTTACTTAAAATTTTATTTTTAAGTAATTGTATTACAGGAACCACAGTAAGAAGAGTAACATATACAGCAGATGATGTAAATGGTTTTGTTGCAAATGTAGAACGAACAGTGACACAAGCTCCAATTACTAATAACACTCCGTTTACAATTTTCAATCCCTAGGAAATCATACACAAAGTCAAGTCGCTAATCAATTAATTAATTTTTTTATTGCTATTTAATTTTGTTGATGAAAATTTTTTATATAAAATAATAAAAACAATTCTTTTGTGATTAATTAAATAATAATCTCATATAGGAGTTATTTGAAATGAGAAAGATGATTTTTTTAGCTAATTAAATTTGATTAATTTGCTTCCGTATGACTGAAAATGAAACAAAAGTTCGTCATTTTCTTTTACGTATTTTACATTTGTGAATGAGAATTTATTCTTGTGAAATTTTTTTTGACGTCTTTCACATGATCATATGATCTGCTTTCGTAAAAGCAAACATATACCTATATAAATGTGTTTTATTCAAGCGACTTTGCCTTCGACACGTAAGTTTTGCGCTATTGCGTCTCTTGACATTGAAATTTGAAAGTCAAAAAGGAAAAATTTGAAATTTATTTTATAGAAATCTTCTGTCGAGAAAGCCACATTTGTTTTATTGCCTTCTATTGCTTCATCGTTAGGGAAGCAATGTATGATAAAAGAACAAGATGTCAAACATCAATCAGATGATCAATTTGTGATATTGTTGAAATAGTGTTTTCAATTAAACATATAAAAACTGGGCTCGTTTGATTGAGAATCATAGTAAGGACGCCAATAAGTCTGAATATCAAAAACTTCCATTTAATCTTCTTTTTCAAGAGAACACGAGAGTTAATAAATAATAATTTTAATATTCCATAAATGACCTAAATTGTTCATATTTACACGCGACTGCCGCTATTATAGAAAAACTCAATTTTTTTTCAATGCTACATGCTTCCTGGCAAAAGTGCAAAAAAGTCAATATATGTCACTGTCGCTTCACTGATTATTGATGCATATCGATAAAAACTTTCCAATGTAGAGAGGGATACATTCTATAATAATCGACATTATTCAAATTGCATCATCAATGAACATAAAAAAGTGTGAATAAATTTCGTATTAAAAGTGAATGTCCACACACTAACCACCCGTTTTATTTCTTTACTCTTTTTTTTACCATGTTTTGCATGAAGAAATTCATTCATGAGCAGAATTCTTAATGAATGTGTCATCGTCGACGCTTCATTCATAAGAGAGACCTTTTCGGGTGAAGTATTGCGAGTAAGTGAGTGTCTAAATATGTGACCATTCACAATGAATATAATAAAAATTGCACTGCAAATGTTCGACTATTACGAAACTACAATAGTATAAATATTTTGGTGGATTCCAAGTGTCTCATCAGTTCACTCATATCATTCCATTCAATCACATTAACAATCAATCAGTTTTATAAAAATGCTTAAAGTGAGTTAAATTTTAAAATGAAAAATTTTAGTTGACAATTAAATTTGATTTTAGTTCGCATCAGTCATTGTGATCATCGCTATCAGCAGCAGTGTCAAAGCTGGTATAATTTCATCACCATTAGCTTATACAGTTCCTGCAGCCTATTCAACGCCATATGTTCATGCATCACCTTACATTGCACGTTCAGCTCCTATTATTCATGCCGCTAGTCCATATATTGCTGCTGCCCCTGTTGCACCAATTGTAAAAGCAGCACCACTTATCTCAGCTCCAGTTCCAGTTATTGCCAAAGCAGCAGCTCCAGTTCCAGTTATTGCCAAATCTGTTCTTCCAGTTGCTGCTCCAGTGATCAAAACAGTTGACGCTGATGCTTATCCACAGTATCAATTCGGCTACGCAGTTAATGATGGACTTACAGGTGATAACAAAGCTCACACTGAATTCAGAGATGGAGACATTGTTAAGGGAGAATACTCACTTGTACAACCTGATGGTGTCTTAAGAAAAGTGAACTACTATGGTGAGTTATTGAAATTTTAAAATTAAAAGCTTTTTTTATAATTTCTTTTTTTCTACACATTTCAGCTGATCCAATCAATGGTAAGTAAAAGCTTTTTAAATGAAGCTTTTTAAGCTTTTAATATTAATTTTTACTTTGAATAATAGGATTTAATGCAGTCGTACAAAAATCAGCTCCTGTAGTTGCTGCACCTGTCATTGAACCAGCTGCCAAGATTGTTGTTGCCTAAATTCAAATAAATGATGACTTATAAATAATGTAAATAGTATGATAGGACACTCATGCATGCACTTTGTGATGACGATTGAAGCATTCAAAAAAAGTAAACAAAAAAAAATGCAAAAGAAAAAAATAATTATAAGCAAATAAAATAAAATTGAATTCTTTGAAACTGAAATTTTTTATGCATTCTTTCACTTTTCATGGTCATTCCCACTAACTCTAAATAAGTCTTCGACTGCATTGTGTTTGTGTTAATATTTTCAAATTTATTTTTCATCTTTTTCTCAAAACCATATCATTATTGATACAATGTTGTAGAATATATTGCATTTTCAGAACGGAAGCCGTTGCATTTTTAAACAAAGTTGAATCATACGAATACAAAAGCAAAACAAAGAAATGATAATTGGCAATTTTCAAGAAGGAGGTGAGGACGCATTAAAAATTCATAAGATTAATGATACATTTAGTTACACATATGAATCAACAATCAATTCATTGTAAATTCATTTACTGTTGCCACCAGCATACGTTTATCTGGAACATCATTTGTTTATTTCGGGGTCATACATATGCAAATTAAATACATACAAGACAAAATCGCATTTTTCACGTGATATTCACGGATTATCGTTTGAATAGTGCGTATCTTATCTGCTTCTTAATCGTTTTTTAAAAGACTCTGTTTTATTTACCTAAATCTTGGATGAGATTTAAGTGTTTGTATTTTGAAACGCTAATCTTAATTTAAAGATTTCTATGATGTTTTTGACATTGTTGAATATTGCGTTCTTTCGTTTGGAAGTATTGTGGAATTTTCCTAAAATTCTTTCGAGTAAATTCTTTATTTGAGTTAAAATTTATAAATCTTTAATTGGTTTTTAATAAAACATTTTTAATTTTTAATTCTTAGAATTGATAATCAAATGAACTAATTACGTCTTAATTAATGTTTACTTTTGATGAGTCTTATCAAATCAAGTTTTTACTTACTAAGTACTTGAAAATTAAAAATTTCAAAATTATTATCTTATCACAACAACCACACTCCTCCAAATGTCTACTATATATCAAATATGACATGTCTGAATTTTAACACGTGAATATAATCATGAGTACATGACACCTTGAAACTGAAATTGTAAAAGAAACAAATTTGAGCAAATAAACGAAAAAGTATGTAATTATTGTTTCACATTCAAACTTATTTCTCGCACAATCGATTACGCAACGCGTTCCTTCTCAGAAAGACACTGACCCCAAAAACAGAACGTTAATCATCTCTACAAGTGAACAGTAGAATAGTTCAAAGAATATTTCTTCGCAGTGAAATTCAATGAAATCAATCATCATAATGAATAATGAGTGACTAGATTATACAAAGCGAGAATTAAGGCTTCTTTATCATATGTTGCGAAAAAAAATTTTGTTCTCTCCTCGCATTACTCTTTGGTCTAATGGAACGTATGAATCATGAGTTGTACTTTTAAATCTCTTGACTCTATAAATTATGCTCGATTTAACCGACCGCGATTAAGCGTAAATGTGTGTGCGTGTCTAATTTCAAATATGACATAAAAGGATAATGGATTGGTCAACTTTTAAAAATTATCATTCATTTATATTATAATTGCTTTAAGCACTTGACTCTTTGAGAATGCGGACAAGAGTTCTGTCGAAGTCGGTTCTGTTTTCACAATTTTTAATGATGCATGAAGGTTCTTCGTATGAAGTAGTTGAAGAGAAAAAGCTGCTTTGTCGATTGAATACTTTCACTGAACATGTAATGATATTTTGGGAAATAATTTCTCTCATGTTGAGATAAATTATTCGTTATATATTGAGAAATAGCATTGAAGGTTAAATCACATTACGTATTCTAAGAAAAGAAAATTTAGTCAATTTGTTCCTTCATTAATTTCACCGCAAGTACAACAAATTCTAACAAATCAACAGTGTCTTTTTTCGTGTAAACGTCATTGATGTAAGTAAAATTATCAACAACTAAAATAGCTCAATTGCTTAAAATTAATTCTTCTAGGATTTTTTCTTAACCCGCTTTGCAATCCAAATAGGTTCAGAGAAATGGAAAAAGAAACGATTTTCTATAAAATTCAAAAAATACGAGGTCTTTTTTTTCAAAAAAGTATCATTAGTCATTGCTCTACACGTGAGAGAAAAGGGAGAGAATGATTCACGTGTTTCTCGATTATGCTCACTGTCTTTTTCTCTATTATTCTTTATGCTGCTTATTCGCAAAATTCACTTTAATTTTCACTCATGTATTATTCTTTTCTGTTGAACGATGATGTCATAGGAGAAGAGGAATAAAAATTCTTGTGAATTTAAGAAATTTCAAAATGCTTGGGAAATTTCAGTGTTGTTATCTGAAATATGAGAATCAACTGCAATGATTTATTTAAATTGGTATAAACTGGAGCGTCTGTATGTCTAGAGATGTCTAAAGTTTTCATAAACTAGCGCTATCAAGAGTCATAATCATGATTGACAGGCAAATCAAAACTCAATAATGGCACAACTGTATTATATAAAAATACAACTCTTGCGATTTTTTAATCAACATTTGCAATTTATTCCTCCCATGCTTGTAAGAAAATTCAAATTTTTCATTTGACAAACATGAAAGAGAAAAAAATCGATTTACAGCAACACGTTTTTAAATTTGATGCAATGTCAAAAAGAGTTTCCAACCACAATATCATCCCCTACACTCACTCATTCATTCATTTTCCATCAACACATTTTTTCATCCTTCATTCATTCAATGCTGATATCTTTTGAAATCCCACATACATGAAGTATCAATTGAGGAGACACTTGTTGATTTCAAAATACTTGTACGTTATCCTTAAATAAACTGAACATTTAATTTAATCAGCTAATGATATCTAATTAATGTCACAAAGGACATCATCAATGGTCATCATCCCGGCCATCAATAAACCTTAATTGATCTCAATTGAAATTAATTTGCTATTAATGACGACAAGCTGCACACATGGCGATAACTATCGACCCACAATTTGATATTTTTCAGTGACTCGCGCTCTCAACATCATCATCTTCGCAACAAGCCCTCGGGTTCCAACTATTAGTGTACTAACTAACTAACACATAGATGTCAGCCAGTACTTATTCTCTCCTTTAAATTTATGCCTGATCTTTATTAATGGAATAAAAGAATCGTATAATAAAATTGAAAGAGTGAGATGAGAAATATATATTGAAGAATCTCATTGTAAACTCCATCGAGTGTTTATGACGCATAAAAATATTTTTAAAAGAATTAAAATTTTTAACGAAAATTTGAAATAAAATTTTTTAAATTTTAAAAATATGTCAGTTGAAAGCATGATAGACAAAGCATATAATTTTTAAGCGCATATTCCTCAAAAGCCACAGCAGCCGAGAATTAAACTCTTGTCTGTATGAGAAACGGACGAAAAAAATCATGGAGATGTGAAGAAAAAAAAAAAGAAAAAAAAATTCGTCTTTTTCGAATCATCTCCACACACTGACTATAAAAGGAGAAATTCAAGATATCAGAGAAATAGATCATATTTAGATGTCGATGGAATAACAGGCAAATAAGTAAAGACAAAAAGGAGAAAAGTGAAAGAGTAAATCAGTCGCGTGCACAAAAAACTTTCTGTCTCAATCATTGAACAGAATAATTAAAATAGTGTGCTGTACTGTGAATAAAAATTAAATAATAAAAATAATTTTTATACTCAAAATAAGAAAAAAAAGTTCAATTTTTGTGCTGTGTAAACAAATTTAATAAAGTAAAAGTTTACAAACTTTTTCATCTAGATCATACACAATTTAATTAAAACAAGGTGAGTGTAAAGAAAGAGAAATCAGAACAAATCATTTGATTGTATATCATTTTTGTTCATTTTTATTATCATCATCGTGCAACATATGTTATTACGTCATCATGTTCACTGCTTAATTGCATACTTTTTAATGAGTTTAAACAATTGAGAGAATGAATGAATGATTCTTGGAATATATCAAATCATTCCACACTTTCTCACCTAATATTCATTTTCTGCAATTGCCATCATCATTATTATCATGGTCTTTTTTTACAATCAGATATATCAGATAATGGTAAATTAGCAATCAACTTACCTCGCAACTCCAGTTTTTTTTTTCATTCTTTAATTGTAAAAATGATGATGAGAGGCTTTTTTATGCCATCAATCCATCTGACACGCCAATTACACATTAAATTTCTTTCATTACATATACACACATCGCTCAATTCTAAAGTTACTTATTTATTTAAACAGGATTTCAATTAGTGTAATAATCTTTCTCTTTATTTGATGTGATTAATTTTTTTCGACATTGATTGAGGGAATTCTCTCTCGTTCTCACTCTCTCTTTTAACTTTTTCTGTGGCTTGGCAACAGAAAATAAACTAAACGTGTGATATTTAAATTTAGAATAATGAATTCAGTGTCATAGCTTACAAAGTGAATATGACTACTGTAACTTAGTAATGAAATCTGAAAGGTGTGATGTGTTTTAGAAAATTTTCTAAAATTAGTTGTGAAAACTTTGGTTATTGTTTATTTTTGTGATTTTATGGAAAATTTTGACAAAAGCTTGTCATCATTAATTATTTCTAATTTTGTAAAAGTTGCTTTATAAAACTATCAATTTTAAAAACATTTGAAACAGAATTCTACCATCATTAATTGCTTTGTGCTTAATAATTTTCTTACAGTGAGAAGTAGAATTTTTTGCTACTTTCAATTAAGCTAAAATCATTTGCAATAATTTACCTTGAATTTTTATGGAAAGTTTTGAGAAGTCTCTTTAATAAGATAATCATTTAATAATTTTTAAGATACACATGCTATAGATTCACTTCCGACACTCAATATGACAATTTATTAGATAATCTCATTTGCATCTTTAATCAGATCAAGTTCTCATTCATTTCACTTTTCAATTCTCCTTAATAGTCTAATTTAAGCAATGACTTTGGGAAAATTTTTATATGATATTTACAATTGCCGACAGCAAAGTTTTAATGATTTGAAAATTAACTTCCTGATTGAGACATAAACATGTGTGTCTAAATATCATATGTAGGTGATTCTAGGAAGTTTAATTATCTCAGCGATCAACTTTGTAAATTATCCCAGTCTTTGTAAATGAGCCTTTAGGAAATGTATTTAAATTATATCAGATGTCAATTAAATATTCGATTTATCTTGCCCATTCTTTTCTGTGATGTTCACCCACTTGAATTGATTGCTTCTATTAAATTTTCTAACATCTAGCGAGTGAAAAATATTTCACCTATCTTTTTTTTATCACCAAGAAACGAAAAAATTTCTGTTCGTAAATTATCCAGTAGATTCCAGTTAATAAAAGTGATGTATTGGATGAAAATGGAAAAAAAGTTTTCAATTGTGCTTGATATGCAATTACAATAAAAAATTGCACTAATTTTTTTAATACAAATGTGAATTAACAAATGGCAAAAAACTGAATTACAATTTTTTAATGACTTTATTTCACCCTTTTATTTCATCATGCTGATGCTTTTCAATGAACTTCCTTTTTTCTAAATTTTTCGAAAGAAAAAATTCCAATAATCAAATATGACATGTGATGATGTTGATAGACATTGCTGAGTAATGCATTATTGATTGGAAAGTATACAACTAGTGTTTAAAATGGAACGATAACGAATGAATGACTCGATTTTTAAAGTTGACTCTTTTTAGCGAGTTTTTATGTAAAAGATTTCATTTAAAATTTATCAATTTGAATTAACTCAAAAGTTTAATATGTAAAATCTTTGATATGTATTCAGTATATTGTGAAATCGAATCTCATTTATTAAATTTTTATCAAAAATTTATTTAGTAGTTTTTGAGAATTTCTGAACATAAAAGTTATGAATACGAGAACGAAAATATTTTTAATGAACAATCGAAAATAATTATTTTACATTCTCTACAACTATACTAATTCGTAAAATTTCAAAAAATTATTATCAAAAAGAATTTTTCTAAAAATGAAGTTTTCAAAATTAATCGCGCACAAGTTTGATTTGAGAGTATACACAGTGAGAAAACGTGTATGTCACATGCTTTAATTTAACTCGTTATAACTGCTTCAGTTTCATTTGCGATGAATTAGTTGATTTTAAGAGTGAGACTTTGAACACATTTACTTTGTCATTCGGTGTTCATTTATGTGTACTTAGCAAACATACGTATCACACCGGTATGTTCGGTGTTGCGCAGACGGTATGACAGAACAACAAATAATTGTTCATTGGAAACCAATTCTCCTTTTTGCTGATGCAATAAAATAAATTTTTGAATAAGTCACACAGACATAGTTTCACCTAGTTTTTAGTTGCTATGAGAAATGCATTGCACAGTCGTTTCTTTGCACTTCGTATTACACAAACAAATCATAAGTATGCATTGACTCTTTCGAAGAGAGTGAGATGTAGAGCAGAAAAACATCTGTTGCAATTGAGTTAAATTCTTGGTAGTGCTTCAATGCCAGGTACGAAGAAATTTTTCTTCACATTATTTTACAAATTTGTCTTGTTTAATCTACGTAAAGGTTATCACTTCTTTCGAATTTTTTTGAAGGCATGTTTAAACATGAGTCAACATAATGTCGCGTGATGTCATTTCCTTGTATCAACTAATATAGATTTTGTTAAAAATTGAGGACATTTAGAACTGATGAGATCTAAATTTAACTCGTTAAATAGCAAGTTAGTGAACAAAATTATATCGAAAATTTCTCGTGCTTATCGTTTGTGTCGAGCGAGACATTTAATTTCAATTGAAACAACTGTTTGCTCACGATTGAATCATGTGCATGATGAAGCGTAATTTTTAAGGAATTTTTCAGTCAAATTTTTTCCCATTTTAATGATAAGCCGAGGTTTTTTCTTTCATTCACATGATTGAGTAGTAAAATTTCTTATCACTCACAGCTGCTATGACTTTATCAATATATATATGTAGCTCCTCCTTTACGATGGGGGTCAATTTTCTTAGCTTCATGTATGTTGTTTCAATAGACCATCATCTATTATTAAAATTCTAATAATTACAATTAATGCGAATGAATAAGAAGAAGTGAAGATTACGATAGTTTATTGTTTATTACTTATATGTCTTTTCTATGAGTATAATCAAGACATCGTTAGCATTGATTATAGAGAAGCCAATGACTGTATATATATGTATACTATGTATATACAATACATATTGTAGTGAAAGGGAGAATGAAAGAAAGCATAAAGCATGCGATGTTACATACTTACTATGTCACAGAAGGAAATACGAAATATATTTCATTATAATGTTTGAAACATCATCCGATATATCGTACGACGTGCATCGTTTATTTTAAATTAACAAAAAATATCTAACGGAATTTTACAGATAAATAACTTTAACTAACCAGCTCAATATTTCTAAAATTACACTCAAAATTTATTTTTCTTTATAAACTTAAAAACGAAACAAGAAATTCCTTAATCTCGTATACTATAGCAAAAAATCTCATTCTTATCTTCTTTTTCTTTTAATATTTCTCATTCGGGTCTCAAACATTAGAAATTTTCGAAAAGAAGAAAAAGAATGTCACACTATCATCACAATACAATAGTCAATTTTTTTTTCATCTTTCTCTCTCACTTACTTATTCACTCTGTCGTCATTGCTTCGGCTTTATAGCAAGAAAGACACGTTATAAGTAGATGAATGAGTGGCACACACATATATATACAGCAACACATATTATGAATGTGTAGTATTAAAGTAGTAAAAAAAGTATGAAATAATCAAATGCATTTCATTCATAGAAGAACGAAAAAACCGACGATAAGTTAGTTAGTTGAAGTTATGATCTGATAGAAGCAAGACGTGAGACGAGCTCTGTCTGTTAAAACCACGCGATTTTTTTTACTGTGCGCAAAGAAATATAAAAATTTTTAGTTGTGAAATTAAACAAAATTCTTATCAGAAAATTTTTAAATGGTTAATTAAAACCAAATTTACGCGAAGAGAGGCGCTGAGATTTTTTTGTCCGAAAATTCTTAATTTTACGAGCACTTTTGATGTGTCGGCAAGAATTTAAATCAAAAAATAAGAAACGATAAGAAATTTTATTGCTCTTGTTGGACGATTAATTAAAATATAAAAAGACCCACTGTGTGTATATAAAAGAAGTTGCTAAGAACGCGCGAGTAAAGGAACGATAAAGAGGCATCAAGGAGCGTTCACAATTCGTGTTTTAAGTGATAAATCGTTCCTTATGTTGTGTAACAACAACAATAATCAAATTTTGATGAGAATTCGACGCAATTTTGATTACAACTATCTTCATATATCAAACATTACATAACATTCGCATTTATTCAATTAGAATTTTAAGCAAAAAAAGATTTTTGATTGCTCTTGCAAAACGAGAGTACCAAAAAAACTCTTATCATAACAATTCTTGACAAATTCAAATAACAACACAGTGAAATTTTATTTTCATCTGTTGCTAGTTCCCGCAATTTGTGCCAAAAATGGTAAGAATGTGCCTCTCAAATGCAGCCTTCTCCATCATCATCATCATCATTTTGCCTCTTCCTCTTTTCCTTTTCATTTTATTTTCATTCTCGAAAAGAATTTTTTTGTGACGACTGATTGCATAACAGAATATAATTAACCATGAAATTCTCTTTTCTCTTTACTCTTTCATTCTTCTCTTCCTTCCTACCTACTTATGATGCGAATATGAAAATACTCGAATGACAGAATATGAAAATGACAGCATCAGCAGTTGCCGCCGCAAATAGTTTTGTTTTAGTCTTCATTCTTACGCTTGCTGCCACGTCAGTAATGGCGCGTCCTCCCGTACCTTCATACAGCTTTGAAGACTACACAGACAATAATATTCTTGGATCGGTTCCGGAAGATACGCATGACGACAATGACCAATTCAAATCGGATCGAGAAGAAGCTCTCGAAATGTAAGTTTCGCGTAACATTTTGTTCATATTTCATCATGCGATATGCAAAGTTGTTTTTTGCTTTGCATGAATGGCAACAAGTGAAAAGAGTTATTGAATTATAATTCACCTGTTTCTCTTTCTTTATTTATTTGATTAATTTAGTACAAGTTTCCCAAAAAAAGACATTTATTATCCAAATGAACCTATCGAAGCTGAATGCAGAGTAACAGGAATGCCTTTACCAACAATCGAATGGGTCCATGGATCTGGATCATTTATTGTAAGTTCAAATCAATAATCTGTTAGATTATTTCAGTCTTTGGAAAAAACCAATTCTTTCTTATTTTACACTTGATCAAATATTTTTAATATGCTGAATACAACTAATTAAAGTACTTTATACTGTTCATAACCAAAATTTCTCTACAAAAATTTTCTTTGAGAAACTTTTAAAATTAAATGATATTCAAATTTTAACGGTCAAACCATAGATTGAAATAGTCCAATACTTCTTACTTAATATTAAAAATATTTTTAATTTAAATAAAAATTTGTTTTCTGTTTAAACAGAATGATGACTTTGAAACAAACACAATAATGGAAAAGAGTCCAACAGCTCTTGGCGAAGTTGTTTCGAAATTGATTGTACATCCACGACACATTCCTCCAAGTGGAACAAAACGCACATATACATGTATTGCTAGAAGTGGCGGCAAAATTGTTAAAGCTTCAACGACAGTGCATTTCAACCAGCGACCGAATGAGCAATCACACTTAAACTCAAACGATATGATTAAAGCACTTACTGGCAGCGATAAGGTGCAAATTTATGAGTATATTGACTCAATTTTCGAAGAAATGGGCTCAAATGTTTATCTGCCATGTAAGGCAACTAATAATGCTAATATCTACTGGATAGATAACAAAGGCAAGCAAATTACAGGACAAGAACCAAGGTTTGTTGGATTTTATTTGATGAAATTTAGTCGATTTTAACAACTGATTTCCACAATGACAGGTTCAAACTACTTGGAACTGGTGAATTAATGATCACGTCCATGCAGTTCAAGGATATGGGAACATACATTTGCATAGCAAAAGATGGCAAGACAAAGGACAATGTCGGTACATTCGTGTATCCATTGAAGAGCAGCCACAAAAAGAAGTAGATTGACCATCATCAAAAAAATCTCTCTTAACAATTTTCGTTTCAATGTTCAAAAAAAAAAAGTTCACGTCCGCTCATTATATGAATGTCCAATATCTCTATACATATTAAAGCACATAATTATTATTGGAGAATGAAAAGAAATGAATGAGGAATCGAGTCTTTCCTCATAAGAAGTTACTTAATTACTTTTAATTTACCATTACATTTAGATACTTAATTTGCTTAGTTTAGTTTTATTTTCTCTTAAGTATTCAAACTATTTTTATGTTTGGTTATATTTTGTGCAAATATGATTTTTTTTATTAATTTTTCTTAGGATTAGTGCACAAATTTTTTACACTTATAATTTATTTTTTAAGTAACAAAGAAGATGGAAGATGAGAAAAAAAATGATGTCATAGGTAGAAACGCTTTAAAAATTTTCATAAAAACAAATTAATTATTATAATTTTATATCTTTTGTAAGGAATGTGAGTTTGTCATTTGTCAACCTCCTTCTGTTGGACACAAAAACAATAAAAAAAATGAGAAAGATTGAAAAGTCTAGAATTAAAGTCTCGACTCAGGTTAAGAAATATTGTCATAAATTAAATTTTAAATTCTTAGTTATTATTATAATTATTTTTAAAATATGCCTACAGACAAAAACATGAAGAAAAAATATTAATTAAATGTTAGTGTTTGAGAAAATTTACGTTTCCAAAAATTGAAAAAGACGAAGACCAACTGCAAATGTGAAAAAGAGTAAAATAAAAATTCAAATTTAATGCATCGCAAAGGAAAAAAATCACAAAGTTCTTTTTATTTCATTCTGTGTGTGCACTTTCAGGTTTCATAAATTATCATTATAAAGAATTGATTATAATGAAAAAAAAAAATATTGTGCTGATGACATTTATAATTATGACTTGTAATGTCTAGCGGCAGCAGATTTATCAGTTGCTAATGAGATTTTTGTAAAACAATTTAATTGAGAGCTAAGTAAAAATGTGGCAAAGAATTTACTGACATCTTTCGACAAATAGAAAAACTTTTTAATTCAACCACTGATTTTAAAACTTTTCACATTATTTTCTGATTAATTTAGCATTTTCCAATTCATACCATAAATTTTCAAACTTTTTAGATTTATATGAATGAATGCTTGAATTTTTCAAACTTTTGTTATTATATTTCTATGGTCATATATTTTTACCTTGATCAAAATCTTTCTTTAATTTGTTATATTTAAGCTCTCTTGCTTGACTTGAATAATTTATAAAGCAAAATATATATATATTTAAAGCTTATTTATAAAGAACATGCCAGAATATATGACAAATCAGTCCATAGTCCATGTTTTTAAAAAAATGTTAGTCATTGAAGTGGCAATTATTCATTGATTATTATTCAAGCACTGAAAAAGTCATAAATTAATGCAAATGAGTTGTGGCAATAAATTGTGAATCGGAAATCATCAAAAACAGCATTCCAGTATGAAAAATCATTTTGCAATAGCAAAAAAAATTTGTTTTTGCAAACTCATTGAGGAATTTTAAGGTGAAAGAATAAGAACTTTATCGAACAATCAAGAAGAAATTTCATTTAAGTTGAATCTTTTCATCCATAAAATTTTAAATTCACATAAAACCGAGTGTAGCGAAGGTAAGTTGAATTTATTCACATTGAAATTCAGAAAAACAGAATTCCAAACATTTCTCTCTTAAAATATCAATTCAAAATCAATAAAACACAACTTTCATTTTCGGCAATCTTTTTGGATTGTCGGCATTTAATGTGTGATTATAAAGATTTCATCAATCAACTCGATTTTTATCACACGAGTTTGAAAATTATAATTTTTGAGCTACATCAAGCACAGCAACAATGTTGAAGTCGAGCGAAAAAAGTTTCACTCTATAAGTTCAATAGCCTACAAAAAAAGAAACCTAAAAGTGTGCTTGCGATATTTCAATTAAATGTGATAATTTTTTTCTATATTTGTGCCTAAGTGTGATGATTGAAATGTCACCGTTTTGTATAAAACAGTATTCTGATGATCTCACAGTCATCACATCGCATATGTATCCGCAATGGTAGAAACAGACTTTTATGGATCGAATATTCATTTTTGTCAAATCTTTTTCAATTATTTGCTCTCTCACTCTCGCGAGCTCTATACCACAAGAATTTCTACTTAAAGTCATCATCATAAAAAAATTCTCTGTCGACCAAAAGAGCAAAAAAACAAGCGAATAAGAATAAGAAGCAGAAAATAACTTGCTTGCATTTCCCATTAAAATTCATCCACAAAACTTGAACAATTCATTTCTCACATCACACAACAAAAGTCACTTTACAACATTCCAAAAGCATTATTCTACAATGTTTCTTCTTTTTCTTCTTTGCTCTCTCTCTCTCTCTTTCTTTCTCTACTACACACATTGCCTTTTTTAAAATGCGAATTTAAAACTGAAAAAAATTATGACGTCATTTTAATACAATAAATACTTATAAATGTATGAATTTTTCTCTCTTGAGTTCTTTTTTTTTGTTGGTTAACTAAAGAGAGTGAAAAAATTTATAATTTTTTTGTCTTCTTCTTTTTATATATACAGCCAAAAGTAGAAGAGCTATGCAAGTATTTAATATTTACTCATTGATAATTTACACTTCTAAAATATAAAAAGTAAGTAATTTTCTATATAGTAGTTTTCATATACGAATGCGAAGATGACGAGTAGACGACCACGATGACATTGTGAGACATAACAAAAAAAGAATAAATATATATGTGTGGTACGTACGTATTTCCAAATATTTATAAAGCAACTCGCTCTCTCTCGCAATGAAGAAACCGTTGCTTATGAAACGATCCCATTGTAGAAATACAGTTTATGATAATAAAAAAAAATTTACATCTACACACAGAGCAGCGTTTTAGAAGAAAGAGAAAAAGTTGCTAATATGACTCTTTTTTTTCGCTGCTGCTGACTCGCATTATTATTATAATATTTCTTTGCGTTTCGCTTGTATGTGTGGCACAAAATCTTTATTGTGAGCGAACGAGTGAGGGAAGGAAAAAATAAACTTCTATTCCAATCCATTCATTAGTTGCCACTTGTTTGAATTACACGAGAGAAATAGAGAAGTGAATATCTTTCTATCTTATCGTCGTCTATTGCTCTCAATTTTTATTTTAATTATTTTCGATTGAAAATTGATATAAATTGTGTGATATATTAATTTTAATTGTGATTTGATAAAGTAATATGAAATCAATTAAGTAAAAAAGAGAATGAGAGAAAAAATTGTGTCGAATATATGTGGTGCCTACACGTGATCGTCATCATCAAAAGCAAGAAAAAATTTTGTGATGTCTGAGAGAGGTAAGATTTAAAATCACATTTTTAGATGAACACATTATTTCTTTTTTGCCAGTTATAATCAACTAAAAAAATCATAGCAAGAAATAATTGAATATGACTTCTATAAATATAACCGTTAAAATTTAAATTTTTGAATAAAAGCAAAATAAAATTTTCACAATAATTGATTGCATCGTAATAAGTTAATAAGAAGTAAAAGTAAATTGAATTAATTGAAAAATGTCAAATTCATTTGATTTAATTTAACGGTTTTCAAAAAATATTTTACTTTTACATGTTCTATTATTTCTTGACACACATTTTTCAGTTCATCAGAGTTTTTTTTTGAATTTTGTATTGAACATCGATGAAATGAAAAAAGTAAAAAAAAAGTTCTAAAATTAGAAAGAAAAATGTTGCTATCAGCACTAGAAATATAAAAATTTAAAGTTGAATTTCCATTTTCAACAGTTAAAAATTCAACAAACAGATATAGTTAGATACACTTATATATTAAACGTATATCCGTATATTGAGGAAGTAAAGTTCAAGCAACGAGCGAAAAAAGATAGAAATGAATGAAAATAAAGAAGAAGAAGAAGAAGAAGGAAAGTGTTTCCAGATCCGGAGACATGAAAAACATTCACAACATAAAAAATATATATAAATATGAATTTTTTAATTATTTCGTATACTTGTTTCCAGCATCCGTTTCCCATTATAATTTTTTTTTCTTAGCTCTATGTGTGTACATTATATAGTGTAAGAGATAATGCTATTCAACTTAGTTATTGCTCCATGTCCCCCTATGAACTTTTTTCACTGATTTCATTCATACATTTCTTATCAAACATGATCGGGTGTCACTTTTAGACTAGCAAACACACTATCAATGTATAGCGCGCCCTTTTATGATTTTGACTTCTTTTCTTCTTTTTCTTCACTCAATCATGTGCCACATTACGACAAAAAATCTCTTATCAAGACACATTTTTTCTCTGCTTTTGTGAATTATCTAAATAAATTTACGGGCGGGCGAGTGCGAGTGTCTTTG
This sequence comes from Polypedilum pembai, assembly GCA_014622435.1. Taxonomy (NCBI): domain Eukaryota; kingdom Metazoa; phylum Arthropoda; class Insecta; order Diptera; family Chironomidae; genus Polypedilum; species Polypedilum pembai. The sequence goes on from JACWBX010003805.1 coordinate 125,412, forward strand.
TATATGTGCAAGAAGATTTTTTTTTTTGGGAACCGGAAGAAGTTTTTTTTGCTTTTCGCGTCTTTATATGGATGAACTAGTCATATACAATCTACACACATGGCTTTCAACGATGACCTTCTAGATTTTTTTAAAAATGAATGAAATTTTTGTGAAATACACAGAATCTTTCTTTTCTCTCTTTCGTGTCTTATCGATTGAGGTCAATAATGAAAACACAAAAAAAAATGAAATCAATTATCAATCATTGAGTGGCGCCCGCACAGCAAACATATTAACTCAAAATTAAATGAGAGCAAAACTTATGTGGTGATCAGCAAGTGGGCATTCCTCTCTCTCCCCACAGAGTCAACTCCAAATTGAGTAATCCACACACTGCTGTTGCCTTTTTTTCATGCATAATAAACAATTGAAATTTATGTATATTAATATATAAAAATTATTCGTGATCGACGAAAGAATGTGAAAAGCACATACGATACTCACATCATTACTAGTTAATCTCTCATTGTATTTTTTGTTATAAATTTTCAAAAAATTTATACTTAAATAAAAGTGAAAAAGAGTTTATTTCCAGAAATATATTAATTTTTAAATATTGCTCTTGCACATAAATAAAAGATGAAAATTAAAATCATTTGCTCACGATTTCTTTTTATTTTTTAGCTCGCTCAATGTGTGCGCCATGCATGTACAATTGTGTAGTTTCTTTAATCATCATCATTGATTTTCTAAAAGTCAGTTAAAAATTCATAAATTCTACATTTTTCAAAAAGACTTTTTGATTTTTTCATCTCAGTTTAGTTGAATATATGAATGGATTTTCTTGAGATTCGCTCTCTTATTTTATATGTATACTATAGGTTCAAAAATTCCATTGACACGAAGAGCACACGAAGACAAAGAATCATCAATCGGCATAGACACACAGACATTTACGCAGCAATTTAAATATGCTCTTCATTCACCAATACATATTGTATGTATGATCATATCGGTAAACGCTTTGAAACACTTTTTCCTTTTTTGATTAACAATTTATTATTTCATTATATTTTTAAAATTATAAAAACTTAAACGACTGTATATTTTCTGAATATTAAACTTTTACGATAAAAATATTTTTAAGATCAAGATCAAATATTTTCAAAATTCAAATTTTTTTTGAACAAGTTCAAGATTCTCAAAGTCAAGTTCAAAATGCAATATTTACAAGTTCAAGTTCATAAGATTAAGATCACGTTCAATATTTAATTTTACAAGATCAAGTTCATTATTTTAAAGACAAAAATCAAATTGACTGTTCTTAAGATTAAATTCAAAGATCACATAAATAGTTTTTTGTTCTTAAGGTTAAGATCAAATTCAATTTTTATTAAATTATTTCAAAATAAATTTATCCAAGATCATATGGGCAAAATGTATTGATTAAAGATCAAGATCAAACATTAAAAATTTAAATCAAAATTTGCGAAATTAAAATCAAATTTAAGTTCAAACTAATGCGCTTTCATCGCAACATTCTCATTTAATTTTAACTATTTTTGACATTGAATCGGTTCTGAATTTTTTTTTTGCAAGAATGGATTTTTTATTTCTTCTTACTTTGCACATGTATTTGTGCAAACATGTGTGATGATGATCATCATCATGAATGATGACAGTAAATGAATGAAAAAGTCCTTGAGTTGAAGTATCAAATACACACATGTATGCGAGGTGACTTCACGTGTCTCATAACCTCTTTTTCTCTCGCTTGGAATGTAAAAATGTTGTAGTCAATGATTAAATTGATGATGTTAATGGAATTTTAAACTTATCGGAGGCAAAGAAGCAAAGCAAGGTTAGTGCCTACTACTAAAATATGCTTGAACTTCGTATGATCATCCATACACACACATACCCACACATAAACATATACAACGCACACTATTGAAAGAGCGTAAAAAAACATACAAAAGCAATTCAGCAGGCAAATATCAAATGAATTTCAATTCTGTATTGTGTACATTTTTTTTTCTCTTGATGTGTGTTTTCTGCCTTCTTGGCAGCAGAGTTTCTTTCAATAATTCAGTACAACAAAAAACTACTTCAATTCCACACACAACTTGCGAGCAGCTCCGCACAAGGGAGAGAGAAATATTTCTCATCATTTTGTGTGCGCTAGTCTAATATATAATATAAAATATTCCTCGGAGAACTCTCGATGATGATAATAGAAAATGTACAAAAAAAATTTATTAGTGCTTTAAACATTTAAACGCAAAAGACGGGTCTTTTAAATTGCTACGCTGTTTCTTTATAATATAAGTAGAGTGAACTATATGTTTTGTGTAGTGTGTGACATTGAGTTGAAGAAAAAAATTTGATAAAATTGGAATTCTTTTTTTTAATTTTTGAAAAAATTAGTGATCATGTATTATAGAAAGAAACAGAACTCGATGACGATTGATGATTGTGCGTCGTAGATCAAAAAGAGATGAAACTTAAGAAAAAAAAAATTATTTTATTCTCAGAGATTTTTCGGAAAGAAAAAAAAAGATCGAGTGAGTGAGAGGGAGAGAGATGATGATGATGATGATGTAACAGTTCTAAATTTATTTAAGAGTCCTACAAAAGAGACAGAGATGAACAAAAAAAAAATCATTGCGATGTGCGGCAAAAAAATGACAATTTTCTCATGTCGAGGTTAAAGGAAAGTTCGATCAATCGATGCCACGAGTCTTAGACGCATTCCTCAGCATACTTACATATACATACATACTCATTCATAATCATAGCATGCATGCATATGTGTGCGAGTAAAATTTTTTTAGAGATTGGAATTTGAAGTGAGGTGAAGTCGCCGCAACAACAATAAAATCCAGAAATGAAAAAAAAAAGTTTAAACTTTTTGGAATGTGAATTCTCCACTTCCACCTCTTTCTTTCTCTCTCTCTCGTTCGCTTTGCTGTTCATTTCTCTTTTCTCTTCTCTCACTTTTTACATTGCTTTGGCTTTCATGAATGAAAAAAAGAAGGCAACAGCAACAGCAAAAAAAGAGTGTATATACATACAGTGTATCGAAGAGGTTCAACGACCCAAAGAGAGTGTAGCCCGCTCTACTCGAAAAATGAAGTAATGTGGCGGGCGGGTGGGTAGGCAAACAGTAACAGTGGAACTCTCAGCTAAAAAACTTTTTCTTTTTTCTTCTCACAGTGTGCACAAGCAATTGGAAATTTATTGAAAAGTATTTTTTTAAATTTTGTGAATATTCAAGTGTGTGACTTCTGTGATCATCATGTATCGTTGGAATTCAGTTCAAGGAAAATGGCACATGCTGTGGTGTAGTGTAGTGTGTGATATCTAACGTTAATGATGTGTATACAAAATTTTTATTATAATCTCTTTTACCTGCTCATTTTTTCATCTTTTTTTCTTCTTTTTTTCTACCATTTTTATCTTCAATCCATCCTACCTCATTGCTTTCATGTAGAGCCGCAAAAATTTCTTAACCTTCTTTTGTATAATGCAATAAGTATCATATGAAATCATTTTGTCTACCGTCTTCGTTTAAAAACCAGCTCTTATGTCCAAATTGGTTTTTTAAATTTGCATATAAAAGAAGAATTCTGTATTTAATTAAAAAAGTCAACAATTCTTCTTTTTTTAATAATAGAAACGATTCTAAGTTTCGAGGGAAGACAGTAGTAAATTTAAAACAATTAATAGTAAAAATTAGAACATTTTCAATATTAAGATTTTAATAAATCATAAAGTTTAATCTTTATTAAAAGTTTTAATCTTATCTTTGAAAATTAAATTTGATTTTTAATATCTAAGGAAAAAGGAAAATATTTAAAAATGAACAGTTAAAAAATGCGCTAATGTTTTAACATTCATCACATTCCGCAATAATTTAAATACATAAATGTATATAATAAAGGAAATTGGAGAAAAGAGAGAAATTCAAGACACGATGCATGGGCAATCGGTGAGATTTTTCTTCTTCCCAGCGCGCTGCTTTTTCAAATAAAAGTAAAAGAAAAAATTGTAGAGTCGAAAAGAAGAGATTCCTTCATCACATTCAGTGGGAATGGAAACAAGTTTTTTTTCTTCAAGTATTAAAAAAAAGAAGGAGAAGAGAAATATTTCTTATTCAAAATAGCCGTATGTGTGATTCATTCTGGGAATTTTGGAAAAAAAGTTGAAATTTGTGATCGCGATCAAAGCATAAAGTTTCAATTCGGTCGATCATAAATCAATTCAGTGTCGAGTGAGAGAGAAAAAAAATTTTCACGCGAGAACGTGTGCACGAGTATGTGATTAAAATTGTGCTCTCCATTACATAACTGTGCGACTACAACAACGACTACTAATCTCTTTCTTTTATCGCCTATTTAAAAATTAAAAAACACAGCAGTGAGAAAGATAGCAAAGCATAAAAAAGCAGCAGCAAAAATAATGATTATCTATTCATGATTGTTGACTGTGGAATGTGGTTAATGTGATTTACATCTCACGATGTGTCTCAAATGAGAAAGATAGAAAGAGTTTAGAAAAGAAATTCCAATTTTTGCCTCATTTGCCTTTCTCTATTCACAGCTCTCTGTCTAAGTCACTGTTCATTCATAAAATATATTTTTTGTTCGTACATGCCAAAACACACATTTATGAGCTATTTTACTAATACATTCATAATCTCCATCGTTCATTTGTATTTGTGCTAACTAGTGCTGACGGTTTTTCGGGTTTTTTGGAATTTCAGTACCGTTACATCGTCGTGAGAACAATTCGATCAAAAAAAGCCTTCTTTTTATTGAATTCTTATATTTTTTTGCTTTACAGTCGTTGACCGTATAAAGATTTTAATGAGCGAGCGAACGAGAGCTGAAAAATTCCTTTAAGGCCAGGCCTGATCATTTTAAATCAATTCGTCCTTGGGTGGTCGCTATTCGCTGATTGCTGATTGTCGACTCTTATATATACATATTAGATAGAGAAAGAGAGAGAATGGAGTGAGCAATATGATGATGATCATGCATGTCATGTGATAGCAGCGCCTCAAACACGTTTTATTTTTCTTCTCATTTCTTAGATAATGAGAAAATGCATCGAGATTTTTTTACATTTCCGGTTTTCAAATTTGATCTGACTTTAATATCTCTTAGTGAGATCATTTTGAAAGCTGATTATGCAAAAAGTCCAACAACTAGATCATCTATGGAATGTGTTTGAAGCAGATAATCTCTCTTATGACACAAAATGTGGAACGACAAAGATTTCTTCACCGTTATCCGGTAATTTTATTGCATGCTTGCATGAACAATTATAAACTTTTCCATCTTTTTAATTTTAGAATTTAACACAGCACTCATCATAGAAAAATGTTCACCTTGAGCGTATGTCACTCATTAATATGCATCAGAAAGAATTCTTTGAATGAATGAATCACTTCTAAGCAACATTTTCAAGTAGTCAATGGAATGTAATCAATGAAATATTTCTACATGATTGAGAAATATTTTTTTATGAATGAGATTAGTCAACGATGAGGAATTTGTTTTAAATATATATGGCATAATCATCAATATGATGTGTGAGTGTGAGATGTTGTAAAAATGCCTACTACTGATCTCGTTACAACAACGACATACACTCTCTCTTTTCGAACTTCATTAACACCTTCTTATGCATGTTGCTTTTAAAATTCCGTAATTTAAATTAATGCCATATCATTATAATTATATGTAAAGAAATCATTCGCTGTTGTTGAAACTTGCTTTAAAATCATGACATTTTTATCATTAAGAAATCTTTACTTTTTAACATGAGAAAGTCATTGAAGTTGAACTTTTAATAAAAAAATCATTTTTAAATGTTGTATTCATTAAATGTCTATTTATTTTGCTTTATATTGTATTATTTAAGTTATTATTATTCAAATAAAATAAATCTATTGAAAATTCTTTGCAATTAAGTAATTTTTTGATGAAATCGATTTATCGTCACTTTCTTAACATCATAAGTTGAAAAGGGGTTTTTTTTCAGTTATAACCAAGGGGTTAGAACTCTTGATAGCGAAAACAAAGTAAACATTTAAACTAAAAAATTTTGTATGAAACTAACAAAAAATATAACAAAAAATTTTGGTTATTTTGTTAGAATTTTTGTTAATTTGATAGCTTTTTGTTATTTTGTTAGATTTTTTGATATAGTTCTTCCCCCTTGGTTATAACCTTTGTGATATTAACCTAGAGTCTTTAAATCAGTTATTTTCAATGGTTATGAAGGATTTTGATTAAGAAGATGTATATTGTAACAGTTTTGGCAGATAAAATTTGAATATAAACTTGATTTATATGTTTTATTTTTAAATAATTGTAAACTTTCAACATAATTTTTCCTGTTAATGAAAAATACTTACTTAAGTTATTTATAGGCCTTCAAATCAAAGAAAATTGTTAAAATATTTCTGTAATTCTGTAAAATTTATTTTCATCCTGTATCAAAGAATTGTATTTTTGCCAAGGGGTTATACTCTTGATAGCGAAAACAAAGTAACCATTGAAACTCAAAAATTTTGTATGAAACTAACAAAAAATCTAACAAAAATTTTTGTTAATTTGTTAGATTTTTAGCGCATTTTTGTATAGAAAATGCAGCTTATAAGTTCACTTTGGATGGCTGGCTGGCTG
>JACWBX010003806.1:0-20574 GCA_014622435.1 Polypedilum pembai
AGTTACGACCAAAAAACTGAAATTTAATTTCAAGATTTTTTGAAAATTTTACTCATTGAAACATCATGCTCTAACATGGTCAAAACAAAAGCTTTTGAGCTGAAACTCGTTTTAAATTAAAGCTAGAACTTGAAAAAAGATTTTGATACAGAGTTTGTAATGATTAAACTTTTGTAAGTGCTCGAAATTCACTGTTGAACAGGATTTTGAAAAGTATGATTATTTGTGATTTTTCGTGATTTTTTATGATTTTTCGTGATTATTCATGATTATTTTTGGAAATGTCCACCCCTGGATTTTTTCTCGATTTTTCTTTTAGTTTATGTCACTACTAAAAATCTCTATTCATGAAATAAAACTACTTACTTAACCGCAATAAGAGCTCGTATTTGAGCAAAAAAAATTTTAATGAACAAAAGCATCAAATTTGAAACTCAATCAAAACAAATTAATAGCAATAGAAAGTTTTCTAATTGTACTTGATTATGGTTAAATAGTTTGCATCCTTGTACTTAACTTTTTAACTGTAAAAAAATTGAATGAAATTCATTTTATTTGTTCACTTATAGCATTTTTATTTATCTGCCTTGTTTTGTTTTTACAATCTACAAAAAAATTTCTCCATTTTCAAATTTGTGTTTTTAAACTTTTTTTTTAAATTATTTGTATGTGTGGTTTTTTTCTTATAAGGAGAAAAAAGTTTATTTTATTTTAAATTATAAATTACAATTCTTAATTATTAGAATAAAATTAATGCACAAATTCTAAAATTAAATTTGAAATTGTGATTTTTAATCGATTTCTTTTTTTCTTTCTTTCTCTTTCAAGACATAAAAACATATTTTTGGGATATTTCATAAAACACTTTTTTTTCGATTAAATCTTAAATTTTCGAATAGACGAAATATTCCCAATAAACATTTTTTTGTATGTGTGTGTGTGTGATTTTTTCTCTCAATATTTTACAATTTTATTTTAGTTTTCGAAATGAAAAAAAGTTTCATTAAATGTAATATGAATATATGTTTATGTGTGTGTGTGTGTTTATTAATTGATGAAAATTTCTAATTTTAACCATTTACACGTAAGTAATCATAATAATAAAACACAGCCCACCTTTTTACGTCATATTTTTCAATGACTTTTCTTTTCATTAGTTTTTCATTAATTTTCTCTTAAAAGACTAAAAAAATTTCATTTCGTATTTTTTTTGTTTTTGATTTACATGTGGTTTAATCTTCATTTTTGTTTTTATTTTTCAATCAAATAATTTTTTGTCTAATTGAAAAACGAAAAATTGCAACAAAAAAACTATTTTCTCTAATATTTATTTGCCAATAAGCAAAAAAGTCTGTTTCTTCTCAAAACCAATCCATGTAATTCAATATTTTATAATTTCCTTAATTATTTTTCTCTCATTTAAAACGTTTAACGAATAATGCACATATTTTTTGTCCAACACGACTTTCCAATTTATTTTCTAACAAAAATTTCCATCAATTTTTACCAAATCCATCAAATGTGTTATGGAACAGTTAAAAATTTTTCACTATAATATTTTATTTTAAATTTTTCATATTTAAATGTGAGAAAATGGATGTGAATGTAAGTGCATGAGAGAAAAAATGTGAAGAGGAGCTAAATGGTCAAACATTGGACATGATGAATGATTTCTTTTAAATTTTGTTTCAACTTCCTGAAGACGTTATGTGGCTTAAAATGTTCTTTTAATTTTCGTCGTCATGCTGTGGCAGTTTTCAGTTTTAATGCAATTGTAACCAGAGAGTTATTGTTGTCACTTGGAAAAAATATTCTTATCTTTTAATTCTCTTATGTAAAAAATAAATTTTCTTCTCCTTGTTTTGTATCATATCTTGTCTTCTTTTCGGGGCATTTTTTTTCTCGTACAAAAATATTTTCTGTATCAGTTTTCACTCTACTACAAAAAAATTTCTACCGCGGCAGTAAGTGATCATTATCTTTCAGTATTTCTCTCTTTTATCCATTATTTGATTATTTTTAAATATGCATGTATGTAGATAAATATTTTATTTTCAAAGTTTTCTACTTTTTTGTATGAAGAAAAAAGTTTCTATGGTAAAAATCAAACACAAAAATTAATTTTGTTAGAAACTCAATTCCATTTACTGCGATTTAAAAAATTATGTATTTTTTTATCTTACATTCTTCTTAAATAAATGAATTTTATGTATGTAGATTTATATGTAGATAGATTTATAATAATTCTTAAATATGAAACATGTACATGAAGTTCTTTAAATGTTGTCTCTTTTTCTTCTTTTGTATATTACTAATGTCTTGTGTGATAATATATAAATAATGAATATTTATCTTTGAAAAATTTAATAAAAAAGAAAAATTTACTTTTGTATTTTTTAGTGCGAAAAAAAATGGTTTTTGTAAGTATTTTTGGCAAAGCACTTTTGATATTGTGTACTATTTTAGAAATTTCAGTTTTTTTTCTGACAGTGTTTAGTTGAAAATTTTTTTGTAATCTTAAAGGGAAGTTTTTGAATTAAAAATTGATAGATTTTCAATGATGCCAATGTTTGACCATATTTATTTCCAATTTGAAATTTTTTATTCAATATTAGATATCAGATGAAATTTTTAAAAAGTGAATTTTAGTTGAAATTTCGATGCAATTTTTAATTCTTATTTATTCAAACTTTTTATTTGCTCTTTTCCAATAAAATAAAAAAAAGAAAACTCAGCAAATAAAAGTCAAAGAAATGTTTTCAAATCATTGAATCAATTAGTAAAGGTACTTTGTAGGTTTCATGCTTTAATTCGCATTAGTTTGTAACTCTTTCCGTGTTTTCTTAGTAAGTAATATAGGTAGTTATTAAGTTAGTAACTAGGAGAGCAAAAATGTATTTTAGAAAGTGAATAAAAATAATAAAATGCAAAATACTTCTGAGAAAGTCACTTTCATCAGTCCTACATTAAAAAATTATGATTAAGGACATTATGGACACTTTCAAAGAGGATTTTTTTAAAAGTTAGTAAATTGTTTTAAATTTTTTTGTTAGTTCTACTTACTCTCATTTTTTTTTACTTACTTCAGTCAATCAATTCTCAAGCAAGTGTCCAAAATGATTTTTTTTCTCAAAATGCAACCATAAAATGATTTTTATATGTACACAAATGGATTCTTTTGTGTTTTTGATTTTTTGAAGAATGAAATTAAAATTTTTTTAAGATTTTTTTTAAATTAATTTTTTTATTATTTTTTCAGTAAATATATTGTATTGTATATATAGGTAGAGAAGAGGAGTGGGATTAATAGATAATTAAACTTAAAAAATAGCACATGAATAAAACCTTTTTTATTTTTTTCTCTTTTTTTATTTCACAGATTTTTTCACTTTTCATTTCTTTGTTTTCTTTTCACTTGTTTCACATTAAAGTTTGTTTTTCTTAAGTTTTTTGTGTCCATAGATTTTTTGCACATTTATTAGTATGTAGATATTAAAAACACGAAGATGAACCTCAATCAATTTTTTTATGTATTTCATATTCTTCGCCATTTGCTGGGTGATGTGTCGCGTTTTAGATGTTAAATAATTCATATTTTGTGAGTATTTCAAATATTTCCTCCATTTATATATTTTTCATCGATCGATGTAAATTTTTCATTTTTTTTTCTTAATCACTATAGCTTTAATTAATTATTTAATATTTTGAAAAATACAAAAAATACAACTGCATTTCTTTATACACAATAACATGATTTTTTACTCTTTTTCATTTTTTGTTTCATTTTTCAATCTAATAATTTGTATGTGTGTGGTTTCTTTGCTTTTGAACTAAAATAGAGGTATTTCTATTTTCAGTCAGTTCAATAACTGACCTCTGCTTTGTATCCTTATTTTTTTTATCGTATTCGCGTCCACTTCAAAACTTTTCACAAAAAATAAAACAAACAAATAAAAATTTTATCGCATATACAAGAAAAGCCCAAAAAATTATAAATAAAAGAAGGAATAAAATTTTTTCTCTTCCAAATTCAACATTCAAGTTTTCTTACTCTGAAATTTTTTCTTATTTTCACTGAAAAATAAAGAGTATGAGCTCAAGTAAATTGTTTATTTTTTTAAATAATAACAAAAGTCTTTTTGACACCAAGGAAAGCTTGAAAGTTAAATTTAAAATTAAAAAGTAAAGAAATTTCAACTTTCGTCTCAATCTCAACTGTATAGAGAGAAAAGAGCGCGAAAAAGATTCTTTTATTCCTTCCTTTTTTTAGTGGTTGAATAAAACTATAATCATAATAATAAAAAATGTGTGTGTGTTGTTTTTCTTTATCTCAATTTAACATTAGAAGAATAATAATAATAATTGTTGTATTTCTCTTCTCTTTGCAATATTTACATAGGGCTATAATGCTTAACAAACTATCTCAAAAAAAAGTGTTTAATTTTATTTCTTACGTTCTGATAATTTTTCTTTTTTCATTATAATAATAAAAACAACAAAAAAATTATTAATAAAATATTAGAATCATCACAATTAGGGTTTCCTTTTCTCTTTTTTTTTTAAATCGAATTTCTCTTTGATTTTTTGCCTTAACAATTTTTTTTACTTCTTCTTTATGTTTGTATATATAAAAAATGTTGCGTGTGAAATTTTTTCGTGTAAGATAGAGAGAGAGAAATTTTGTAATGTTTTTTTTACATCCCGAACTAGTATTTTTTAACTCTTATCTAATTTCGGCTTCAGGATTAATAATTAATAATTTTTTACTCTTCTTCATCTGTGTATGTGTTTTTTTTTCATATAAAAAAATCGTATATCACTCGTTAATATATATTTTATTTATATATTTATAACTTTCTTTCTTCATCAATAATTCTTTTCATGGATTTTCCTGATTTTTATCTGAGATGCCTTCGGGTTTTGTGTGTATGTATATTTTGTTTTTATGTTTATGTATTCATGTGTTTTTAATATCGCTTATGCTAATCTGAGAGGAGCTTTTGAAGGAGAAGTGATGAGTTTTTTGATGGGTCACCGGCTCGTTCCTCCAAAGAAATCTAAACAGAATAAAAAGAGAAAGGAAAAAGATTGAGATTAATGCAAGTAATGTACTATGAATGAGAGATAAATAATAATGCAAGACATTTATATGCGAACATAAAAGCATTTACACAACATAAAAGAGAGAGAGAGAAAAAAAGGAAGATTTATGGATTTATATGGTTGATTCAGAAAATGATAATAAAAACTCAAACATTCTACAATAATAATAATTATGGTGAAAATTTTGTCATGCCAAAAAAATATATATAAAAGCGAGTGGAGACATTAAATCTCTTGATTAGAGATGGTTAGATAAATAAAATCATACAAAAATTTTCATTGTAATCAAATTATAAAAAATAAAAAGTATAGAGAGAGAGCAGCAAAGAGAAAAATGATGAAAAGCACACGTAAACGCGGCCCTTACCCGTGAATTGTTTGAGTTTCCACCACTCCAACATTGAGTAGGAGGAGCTGTCAATTTGGTAGTTTCAACGTTTGTTGTACCTACATTGATATAGACAGCCCAATAGTAGTATTAGGGGAGAATATGTGGTTTGTGTAATGCACGAAAATAAAAAAGTTTTTTATTTATAGAGAGAAAAGAGTGAGTAGAAGAAGAATGAAAGTCAATTCAATTGACTTTACCTTAAAAATATTTATAGGGGAGGAAGGGATAGGAAATATTTTGCTTACCTTGTGGCATGTCAAAATTAAATCTCATCGATGGATCCATGTCATTGATAATTGAATTAGTCATTTGTTGTTGCTGTTGTTGTTGATTCGGTTGTTGCTGCTGTTGCTGGCTAATCATAAGATTATTTGGGTTATTAGGATTATTATTGAGATTGGTATTGGCATCAACTCCTAAACTATCCATTGGACTACTCAAATTTCTTCTCATGCCATTGCCTGCTGTTCCACTCCCATTTCCGACTGTCTGTCGAGCACCCACTACTGCTCGCAGTCCCTGTCGCACCATTTGTGAATTAAGACCATTATTTTGTCCACCTAGAAGAAATGATATTTCTATAAAATAATTATGTTAAAGAAAAAATTGAACAAACATTTCATTACGAGGCAGTGTGAACATAAAATATTTTAACATAAATAGCAAATCAGTAAGTGAACTTTTCCCAAGTAACATTGTGCTTCTTATAAATTTTAAAATTTTTCATTTTTAAAGCATTTTTTATTATGAATAATAAGCAAACTTAAAAATGCTTTAAAAATTTGAAATAATTTCAATTTCAGCACACTTATGATCAAAATTTTTTAAAGTATTGCTTCCCACAAAAAAGTCATGATTAGTTACATGTGGCAGATGATGAATGAAAATTTAATAAACAACAATTGCGGCAATGATGGATGAAAATGATGTTTGGTGGTTAAGAAAGTGAGTGTATATGATGAACATAAAAATATTTAGAAATTGAGAGAAATTTTTGGTGGTTGGTGATCCCATTGTGTGAGTAACACAAATTTGTTTTTATTTTTTGAATATTTACAGACCGAAAAAGATTTTTTTTTAATTCGAAATGATCTTCATTCCTAGCAATACAGATATGTATGTACAACATAATGTGCAAACATAAACATTTGTCTTTCATACCATCTCCTCCCTCTTCCATGTAAATCACTCTCTAATCTGATCAAAGAGTGAGTGAGATAAAAAAAACCAAAAACATAAACACACATAAAAATGAATTAAAAGAAAATTAAAGAACGACATCGATCAAGAGTTTTGAAAATTTTATATATGATGAATTGTAATGATGTGCGACATTTTTTTTGGTGTATGATAACATAACAATAAATTCTTCATTCTTCCATGTCTCACGGAGACATTATTTGTATATGTGTGAGAGAGAAAGAAGGAGAGAGACGAGTGTGTGAGAGAAAGACAATGAGATCATTCTTACCAGTCTGATTTACTCTGTAAAAGTCGTTACCCCCCGAATACATCATGTGAGAATTGTGTGAGAAGCCACTCGGATCGGATAAACCCATCCGTGGCGAGCCTGTTGAATAAATTTTTTTTTATATTTTTCTTTTTCTATGACTTCGATTTTATTTTTATCGCGATGAATGATATTTTTTGTTTTTTTTTAAAAAAATCAATGAAAATTTTATAAAAGCTCGAAACGAATGAGGATAAATGAAATAAATAAGATGTTTTTCAGAGGCTTCTTTAATTCTATGGATACGTACCTGGGAGATGTTGGGTGGCTTGAGGGATGTTTTGTTGTCTTTGAAGGCGCATCTGCTGTTGATTGAAGATATTGTTACTATACTGCTGCTGTGCTGCAGATGGACTGGGTGGCTCGGAAAAGTCAGGACTGTTGAAGCTGTTTTGACGAGAAACTGTTGCAGCTCCTGGTGAATTTAATGAGCGTTGTCGTTGTGGTATTACTGTCCTTTGATTTGGGAAATTTCCAACATTTTGCTGCTATAATTAAATTCATTAACAAAAATTTTTTTTATTTAAAGCTTTTTAAATTCTTACATTTAATTGAGCATTAAGCATGGGATTACTTTGTTGCAAATTCATACGTATATTATTGGACTGTGCATTCCAAGTCTGATTTTGATTGGCTTGTGTAGTTGCTTGTAAATTAAAGGGCGGCTGTCTTGGTGACAATTGTGCTGAGTTATTAGCACTTTGTCCATTACCCGCTTGGTTAAAATTATTCAGGAGCTGCTGACTGAGCTGCTGCTGCTGGGGTGAAAGTCTTTGACCATTGTTCGAATTGAACGTGGCTTGTTGAAAACCTAAATATTTAACTTAATGAGAAAACTTTTTAATAAATTAAGATTGAAACTTACTTTGATTGGCTTGAGAGCTAAAGGGAACATTGTTGGTTCTTTGTTGATTTGGACTTAATTGTTGATGCATGAGAGACTGAGGAAAGTTTGGACTTAGTTGTGAGTCAGGCACCATTTTACCACGATTCGTTAGTGTCACATTTGGAGCAACACTGTTATTTAACAGTGAATCGATACTCTGCACTCCAGTATTAGGGAGACCTAGAGAAAGAATTTTAATTTTTAAACATTTTATAATTTTAATTTCATAAGTTAAACTTACACAACTGATCAGCGCCAGCAGTCACAACAATCTGCTGATTTTGTTGCTGCTGCAAAAGTCGCTGTTTTTGCTCCATAATGACTTGCTGTTGAAATCGATAGCGTTCAATTTGTGCTGAATTCGGGATCTTCTGGCTATTTGTAGCTTGCGCAATGGCAGCTGCATTTGAATTAGTCACGAGGTTACTATTACTATTGTTATTGTTAAGGGCATTATTGTTGCTGTTATTGCTCGTCACACTCATCTGTGGAAGGCGAATGCGTTGTTGATTGTAGCCAGGCGGTGGCTGTGTAAAGCTTGCCTGTCGCTGCTGGGCAGCACTTATGGCCACATGCATTTGATATGCTGGTGGACTACCCGAGAAATTTGCTTCATCTTCGCACTCCATCAATGACTGTTGAATTTTATTTATTTGTGCCAGTTCTTCTTGCTGTTTCATGCTATTATTATTATTGTTTGCAGGATTATTATTCTGCATCATATTCATCATTGATTCGTCATTGTAACTTCCCTCCTCGAATAAATTATCGAGAATATCATTGAGCTCGGGATCGATAACTGAATCTGTTGGGATTGTGGAAGAAGAAGAGGCAGCTGCAAGTGTGATACCTGGCGATGAACTAACAAACTGTTGTGTACTGTCATTACTATCAAATGGACTTTGACTGCTTGTATTTCTTAAAAGCACACCACTCATGGCCATCTGTTGTTGCTGTTGTTGTTGCTGCTGCTGCTGTTGCTGTTGATTTTGTAGTTGGGATAAAAACACACTCTCACTTATCTGCTTAAGATTCTTTCCACTTGGCATATTTTGTTGACGACCAATGCTTTGTTGTCTAGCGAATTTTTGCTGTTGCTGTCCAGCTTTCACGTTACTGTTTTTAGAGACCGTAGTATTGTTGGTCAAACTATTGCCAGTTTTACTGTTATTATTTGGAATATTTTGATTATTTGGTGTAGATGCCTGCTGTTGAGTTTGTTCCAAATGTTTCAATTGATTTGGGATATCGGGCATTTGACGAACAACAGGAAGACTTGACAGCGTATTAATAGCAGTAACATTGAGTGGACGACTAGGACCGGCGAGCAATGACGCTAACATTTGATTCTTCTGTTGCAGCTTTGATAAACGTTTTGGTGCACCTGCACTCGCATCATCTGATTCATCACTTGGTCGTTTACGACTGTTACTATCTAATGAACCAGGACCACCTTGAAATCTTAATCGCTCCTTCAACTGTTCGTTGTCTAAGTCTGTATTGTTATTCAACTCCTTTGTGTCTTTTGTCGATTGTAAACGACGAAGTAATTCGCTTGGCTGCTTATCTTCGTCATTATCATTTAAAAGCTACAATAAAGATTAATAAGAATTTAGGTTTTTGATTTTTTTTAATGTATTTATTAAATTACCTGTAACAACATATTATCACTCTTTGTGCAAGACGCATTAGATCTTGGTCGTTGATTATGATTGCGATTTGCTACTTGCAATGGTTTATGATCCTTATCATCATCAGAATTCAATAAAGTCTGAAATTTAAAAAGTAAAAATTAAATTAAAAGATTTTAAAAATTAAAAAAAGAAGTTTTACCTTCAAGATCTGATGTCCGTCTTCAGATGGACTCTTCATGAGCAAGTTTCGTAATCTTCCTGTATTATTATTTTCTTGTTGTTGTTGATGTAGTTTCAATTGTTCTTGCATTTTCTCTTTATCATCAAAATTGAACTGGAAACTGCCAGACAAATTTGATCCGCTACTGCTAAAACCAGCTGAATTATTGTTGCTTCCACAAGCAGGTCCACTATTTGTCAGATTGTTATTGGTCATGCTGGTATTGTTATTATTTGTAATGCTAGCTGGACTTGGTTGACTGTAAGGTGTGAGAGGCGATGGACACATAGGTGCAGTCGCGGGACTGAAAGCGGCAGTTGCTGAAGAAGGCCTTGGCGTGCTCACAGATGCCATACTTGCTCTCGATTCAGGTCGTGAGTCGATTAATTGATTTTCTATCTCAAATGTTGGACTTGTAAAACCAAAATCGAAAGAATCTGACTGGAAGAAGTTCTCGGTAAATGTCGGAGGTGGTATCATTGGTGTATCATTAAGGAGATTATTTCGTGGCGAAATCTGCGACATTGAACCGCCATTAATGACACTTCCAATTAATGGACCACCAATTCCACCCTGATTCATTTTTACATGCATCCCCATTGAATGATTACTGAGCATTCCCGAAAATCCGCTTCCATTTCCCTGGTCAATATTTATAATCTCATTGTCTGAGAGAATCTCGTGCACTGCCATCACAAAATCTGGCTCACCCTGTACATTACTTGGAAACATTCGAAGCTCCACTTTTGTATGTACATAATGATCTTGACCGATTTGCAGACGATAGTTGATAATTTGTGCGTCAGTTTGATTTTGTTGAATTACATCGTTCAACTGCATCACTACCTGTTGTCTATCCTGCGGATGCACAAGTTGCGTAATTGTATGTCCAATTTCTTTGGTTAAAAATGTGGCAAATTGTGGCCGCAATAGTGATGTATCAAGTTTTATTATTTTTAAATCTGCATCGATGCGAATAGTGAGTTGCTCATTCGCTGGCGGCATCGTTGTGTCCATCGACTGATCGTCTTCGGGCAGCGTAATAAGACACAGCACCGATGATGATTCGTCAGTATCGTCCTTAACAGGAGCTGAGATAATTAAAAGGTCCTTGTAGCGATTTGCACGCTGTTGTCTTTGTTCAATTGTATCTTCCGGTGACTTCAAAAGCCATCGAATTCTTACAGTACGTTTTGGGGTTTGTGTGAATGACTAAAATAAAATAGTTTATTATTATTTTGATTATTAATAAAATTTTAAAACACTTACTGGACCACTATCATCCTCCCACTCGAAACTAAGTGTATTTTTATCGAGGATAGGGCTTATTTTGTTGTGATCACCGGTATGCAGGTACGAGTAAATCGACTGTCCACACAACTCTTGTCGTGAATAGTGTAAGACGTCTGTGACGTTTTCTGTGGCGTACTCGATATAACCCTCTGAGTTTATTTCGAGTAGAGCCCAGCCAACGTTGCTAATATAGTGCTGTACGGCCTCAAAGTATGCTGACTTTTCAGGCGAGTGTCCGTTAATTGAGGAGGGTTCAGGTAGAGGTGGCTCTGTTGATGAGACGTCACCTTGTTGAACTGGATGAATTGTGCAAGAGTCACTGCATCCAGATGGACATTTATTACAGTTTCTTAATTGTGTTGAGGTTTCACGAGCGCGTTGCTCTAGTAAGCTGCGAAACTAATAGAGAACGAAAGTGAATAAGCATCTAAAATGAAGCTGTTCTTTGTTTCATCCGAGAATTTCTCACTCACATACATCATGAGTCACATTAGCATTCAATTCATGGAAAAAAATGTTAACATGAAGCCTTCGTAAAAAAGGCATGAGGAAACATTTTGTTTCACTCTTTTTTTGTTCACTGCATGCCCGAAATTATTTCATTAATAAAAATTTCTTAAAGTTAATTTAATTAATTGAACTGCGTGTTTTGCAAGCATTATTGCTTGCTACCTTTAAAAAATGCTATTAAGTCACAACACGATTATCATCAGTGAGTAAAAAGTCAACTGCAACACGAGAACTTCAAACTTGTCGAAACTGGATTTCTGCTTCTTTATCTTTTGTTTTTTGTTTAAATTGCATGTTCCTTAATTTCATTGTTTTTGCAATGTTGTTAATAAATTTTTACTCAATGTGAGATTCATCGAGACGAGAACTAACAGATTTTGATGAAATTTTATTTTACCATGAAATACAAGTGAATTTATTAATAACAAAAACATTGAAAGCTCTTTTAAAGCTTATTATTATTGTTTTAATGTTTCATTTCAATGTTTAGTTAATTAGAATTTATTGTTTTACTTTACAAAACTCAATGTTTTCAACTCAAAATTCAAGTGTTGCCAATTTATTTTAATGTTTTACAATTAATTCAATGTTTTCAGCATTTTCACTCCTCAATCATATGTGTATTTGTACAAAAAAAAGAAGAAGTAAAACAAAAACTTCAATTGTTTGTGTGAGTAAACAAGCTATATATTTTTTTCTTGATATCGCATAAAAGAGATTAATTTGAAAATAACGTATAAGATAAGTAGTAATTACTCATATTTATTGCCGCACATGAAGCAACTTACTGCATTACGTATGTGTATTTGTAACATTGATATTTTTTAATTAATATTATTTATAGTGAATTCCTCGCAAGGCAATTGCGATTTTAAAGTTACATTGTCAAGGCCCGACAGCTTGTTACGTTAACTCAACTATGTATGAATGTGCGATGTGATGAATTTAATAATCTTCCGACTTAAATGAGAAATAAAATAGTGCACAGAAAAAGTGAGATTTGATTTATGCAAAAAGAAAAAAAATATTTTGTTTAGCTTTTCAAACTTTTATTTTTCTCTCCTTTGCGTCAATTAAAATAACTTTTTAATGGCTTCTATAACACTTATTATTTATCCATCTTACGTAATTCTTCTCTCACTTTGCTAATGATCAAAATATTTTTTCTTTCTCTCAAATAGCAATGTCCAAAAAAATTCATTTTGTTACACAACTTCAGCAAACAATTTTGAAGAACAGGTGCTTCACTCTCATCGAGAACGAATTTTTTGTGACGTGTAGTTAGAAAAAAGAAAAATAAATGTTATTAATCTCTTATAGGAACCACACGCTTAATGTGAATATAAAATTTTATACTTTTAATTGAAAAATACAAAATCAAAAAAAGAGAGCAGCGCGCTGTATTATAAATTAAATGAAGCGTTTCGTTGGCTTTGAACATTTGCATATATTCGCATTTTCAAGATCATCAACAAACAACAAAATATCAGCCATGAGAAATGCGAATGTGAGTGAGATAGTGAGGGGAGAATTATCAGTCACAAATACACATGTTATTTGCTGGCTAGCCGAGATTGTGGTGTCTGATATTTACCGCATGTTAATGATTTCGTGACTATTTATAAAATTTCAAAAATTAAAAAAAAATTGAGAGAGTCAAAAAGGCTGAACGTGAGCCTTGCTTGTAAAAAAAGGCGGCAGTAGAAAAAAAAGTAATATTAAAAAATCCAGTTTCATCATGCTTCAACGCGAAGCGCAATTTGTTATGCAATATCAAAGTGAGAATAATGATTTCTTCTTTATTTTATTTTGTGAATAAATCATAATAGCATCATCACATACATATTTATCTTTCGCTTGCTAGCTTGGTTGATTTTATTTTATACTAAGAAATTGCCACACAGCGCACAAATGCACTCTAAATGAGTATGATAAGAGAAGAAAAAATCAAGATTCATTTACTTGTTTGTCACACAGTGCTTGATATTCAGAGAGTCTATTTTCAGAATAAATAGACGTCGATGATGACGATGATGAAATGAGAATTTTTTTTTCATATTGAAAAAATTGTATTAAATTTATATAACTGTTGCCAGTGTCTGAAGGATCACTCAACTCAATTTTCAATTCCACCTCATATGAAATAATACAGTAGCATTAAAACATCAAATTTCAATATCTTCCACCTCAGAAATAAAAACACATTTTCTTTCAACTTCTTTTTATATTCACACTCACAAGAATTTTCAGTATGCGCGTGTTTGAATGTATTGAAATTATATTCAGAACTTCTTATGACGATGGATGAATGAGTGAGTGAGAGAGAGAAGAATTGAGGAAACCATAAAACGTGTTTTTATGTTATAAAAAGCAAGTAAAAATTGTATTCTCATTCCTCGTGTAGTGCTCTCTGCTCGACTTTCCTTCTTCTTTATCACAAAACAAAGCTTTTTTTTATTTAATTTAAAGTGTTTTCATTCTTTAAAAAATTTTCTAGAAATGTTGAGAATTTTTTAAATAGTTTTTAAATTATATTTTATTATGAAAAGCAATAAAAATATAAACTTTAAAATACTCATAATAATAAAAGAAGACAGTAGAGACAAAATAAATAATAAAAAAATAAACTCAAACATGTGTGCAATATTTTACTTCCATCAGAAATAAAAAAAAAAGTAAAATCGGAAGCCAAAAGTGCAACATCTTGACAAGCGAGTCAACTAAAACGATATTGTAAAACCTAATAGAGCATGAAATTAAACATTTAACAACTCCTCGAAATGTGCAAAAATTCAACAACAGTAACTACTAGGGAGGCACTAAAAGTTTTATTTTCTTTCTCATATTTATCAGCAACTTTGTTGTTATTTTCTGAAATTTATCACGTTTCGTTTTATAATAAATATTTTATGTTTTAAAGTTAGTATTTCGTGACTATTAAAAGACATTTTCATGACAGTAAGTGAGTGGACATCCCTTAAAATAAAGTAAGAAATAGAAAAACTTACTTTTTTAACTACTTCACTTAAAATTGCAGCTTTGTCAGGTTTGCATGCGGTCATATCCCGCTTATTGATTTGTAAGAATTCTCCCAGCTGTTCAATGTATTCGTTTTCTAATTCACGACGTCGTTTTTCATTGTTGCATTTATTAATTTGTGATTGAGGCTGAAAGAGAAAAAAAACAAATAGATTAATTTTAATGAAAAGGCAGATGCGATGGATGAGACATTTTGAAACGATTCTTACATTGCTAACCTTATTCTCTGGCTTTCTTCGTATTTTTTTGGTAGCAGCTGGCGAACATGCCAAATTTGGTACCACCACGTTCATTATTTTTGACTGCTGCTGCGACAATTGCGCGGTTGATGTGGAATTTGTTGTGTTATTTGGAGGTAATGTGTCTGTGATCCATGGGTCGACGGATGATAGAGCGAGTTCACGTGGGCCAAGCCTGCAATTAGAAATTAATTATTAGTAAAAGAAAATTAAAGCTTTTTCTTCAACTTATCCGTTGGAAGTAAAGAAGAATATTTTTTTCAAATTTTAAGGTTTCAATGTAATCAAGCCAACCAGCAAAACCCGCAAAACACGGTGAAATATACATTCACTCCATATATATGCAAATTACACAATTAATTTATGGATTTGCGTCTTAAGTATGATAAAATATTCACAGGTAAGTGAAGCACATACAATGTTGTCAATATCTATTACACGTGTGTTTAAAAAATGAGCTAGCACAACATAACAGCCCTATGGTAGACAATTTTAAAAAATTGATGGCCATTTTCCTGTTTGTATGCGCGAGGTAGTGCTAAATGATTATTTTAATGACGAATAATTTCAACTACCTCAGCTTCTGTACAAAGTGTATTGAAAGTGTTATTTAAATAAAGTATTTGCAGATTGCGTGAATGTTCTTCATAATTTTTATTGCACTTAATCATAGAACATTAAAATTGAATTACAATAAAGTCATTTGGATATATTCACATAATTCACAAACTTCTTAGACATTATTTATTGATTTCAAATAGTTTATGATATTTTTGACTCGTCATAAAAGTCAACATATGTATCATAAAAATTTATTTATAAAAACTTTTATGTTTGACATGACAAATACATATGTAATTTTTTTTCGGTAGTGATAAGATACCCTCAATTATAAGAAGATTCCTTTCTTATCAAATACTCAGAATATTTCCTTCTGAAGACACCCAATATCATTATTAATTGAAAATCATTAATGAAGAATTAACTAAATGAAAATATCGAAAGACATTAATGTAAAAATAAGCAAAGTAGATTAGAATCACGTAATAAATTGAGCTGCCTCACTTTAAAAACATTATCTAAACCAGTATGTGACGTTCTAAAAAGGCATTAAGAGAAAAAATGTTAAAAATTGCTGTGTTTTTGTCTTTGATAATAATCTACATCCATAAATCACTCGCCAGGATTATCATCGTGTGTTTTCTTTTGTTCGTCCAATTAAAAGAATTTTTTATTCCATTTCTTGATATTATTTATCTCTTTTTTTGTATTCAAAAACGATGATGAAAATTTACGAGATGAAAAAAATCGCATTTTAGCGCAGTTTGAAAAATGAAAATTTAGATTATGAGGACAGTAAAAGATAGAAAGAATTGATTTGAATACGTTCAAGGAATTCAGGTCAGCAGACATAAAAAATTGATTGTTTATTTTATCGTAACTAGACAAGCAAACATATAGATAGCTTTTGATAAAATGCAGAAGTCGCGTCAAAACAATGCATTTCAAGTATATAACTTATTACGTGTCAATATATTAATTAGGTTGTCTGGCTTGTGTTGTACCTGTCAACTACGCATTATTAGGTTCACAGAAAATAAGTCGAAACCACGAGACATCAGAGAAAAACCTTTCGACTCTGATAAGATAAGAAGAATGAGCGCAAAATAAAGAGAGAAATTCAATTAAACTCCTTCTATCGGAAGTGTGGAAAAACTGAAGAGGAAATCATAGCGATGATGATGATGTAATTCAAATGCAAATTCGTAATGCTCATTTGAAAGGCGTTGAATGAATAAAAAATGTGAAAAAGTGAAAGTTTCAAATGTTCAACGCAAGCGGTGTTTGTCTAGCTGGCAAAATGACGTCATCTCAACAGTACCTACTCCATAATCTAAATTACCTTCACAAAAACATACACCAAAGAGTTTTTTGAATAATTTTTTTTCTCATTTTTGTTGTTGTATTTGAGACGACGAGAGGAAAAATGCTGGGCTCGTATTGTTAGACAAATAAAAAGCTACAAATGTGTGCAGTCTGTAGACACAGACTTCACAATACTGAATTGTTACTATCTGACTTTATACATGCATGTCACTTTTACACTACTCTGTGTGTATATGTAAATAATCATTGAAACTGAAATAAATTGTGTCAGTGGGTCAGAGTCAACTTGAATGCAGAGCTCAAACTGCCGCAACTAAATGGAAATTTCCTTAAAAACTTGCTGGTCGTAACGATAGCGGCATAGACATGCACATGGAACTTTTTATACTTATGCAAGCTATTGCAATTTCTCTCTTGTTCAATTGCTTTTTCAATATCATGTTGAAGGAATGAAAAGAAAATTTTTAACCTCTTAAACATGCTATTGTGCTTTTTTTATCGATTATGTAAAAGGATTGTAAGTAGAAATCTTAATGTATGTTAATTTCATTAGCTGGAATAAAATTTTAAATTTTCCCTATGCATCAAAGACATGTCAAGGAGATTAAAAAAAAGTAAAAACAATTCATTGCTTACAAATTAGTGTCATTTACAACAAAATTTACATCTTTAGCTCAACTAAATCTGCCATAAAGCGTGCGAGCTTACGAAAGCATAACATTTTATGAATCAATAAAGCCGAATGGTTATGGGTGTTTGATTGGCTATGATGCCTACCATTGACTGTATTAAAATCACTCTCTTCTCTCTTTCACAGTTATTTTTATGCATAAGTGGTATTTCTCTGACATTGGCATAAACCACAAGTCGTACACTTGACATAATTTTTTCTCTCTTTCTTCTTCTTTTGCTCTGATATTCGTTTTATTTTCACTTAGAAGCTGTTTTTTGCACACTTCAGAAACAGCAGATGGAACTACCACGAGCTATAACCATTATCTTTTTATGGAAGTGACGATTCGATTGATATTAAAGCGGAAATATAAATATTAGCTTTTATGATGCATAAAAGGAAGTCTATTGAAAAATTTAATTATGATTTATATTTCAGTATTTTAAATTCTAATTTTAATTCAAAATAAAAATGAATTCTAAAACTTTTGTTTAATTAAAGTAACTTTTTGTAAAAAAAAAATTTGGCAACAATGAATTTTAATCAACAAAAATGATGATCATTCAACACCAACCATTACCTAGCATAAAAATTCGAAAAAAAAACTGAAATTGATTTTTTTGCAAGTGTTTCAAAAAAATAAAATTTCGTGTGCAATATTACATCAAAGAGTACTCAACGTCACAAACATCAAAGAATTCTGATGATGATGATGTGAGACAGGTAAAAGAGAAGGCTCAAATATTTTCTTCTCATTTTTAAAATCAATTTAGCTGACACTGAAAGTGATATACGACATATTTTGTGATGTTGAGCTTAGAAAATTGAATTTCCGAGAAATTTCAAAGTGAGCAATCATGGTCGTCTGGACATGGTCGATCTAAAAATCGAATATCATGGTGGACTAATAGAATTTTGTGTTCAATATCCATCCATATCTTTTACACCTTTCTCAATCTGTTTGACACTTTTATAACATTTTTCTTCAGCAGCAGTAGCTTCATTTTGCAAATGTTTCTTTCTCAATCCTACATTTCTGGCTAAAGCAAAATTTAGTCAAAGTATTTTTGGCATTTTTTGCCTTGTTCTTTTTGCTTTTAATTTTATTTGACATGAGTAACAAGAAAAAGTCTTTTTTGTCAGCATGATGAGAAAGAAAAAAGGTGAAATTTTACATTTTAGACACTTTCGTTAGACATATCACATGAAAGTCGATTTTTTGCTATTGCTTATTTGATAATTTTGCACAGTTTGCGTAGTAGTATGAAGGAGGAAAGGGAAATTGTGTCATAATTAAGTTTCAAAGGCTGAATAATACACGCACACTCTTATCAACATGTGACTTTGCCATGTTCATTATGCAATCGTAAATTGAATGAATCTATTTTATTAGACTGATAAATTATATGTAGATTGATTAAATTATTTATAAATTTGCGTAAAGAATAAATCAATTTTCAAAAAGTAGATCTTAATGTTGAACTTTTAGTTTTATTAAAATAATTTTGCAGCTCAATATTAAAAATTGATGCTATTTGTTACTATTTCTGATATCTTTCTTATTGTAGAAATATTTTTTGTTGCCAATTTCACTTCCTTTTCATAAAATTTTGCGATCATTTCAAAACAAATTAATTGAATCAATTAAATTTTGAAGTTTTCACACATCACCCACGTACTCACACTTTCCTTTGTCCATTTTAATTAGCCTCAAAATTTTATTTTCCTCACACTTTCCGCAATGTCACAAACGTTCGTTATTTTTCTTTTAAAAAATCATCACAAACAGATGATTAAAGTCAATGCAAGCGACGAGTAAACAAACAAGTGCAATGGGAAATGAAAAAAGTAAAAAAATCTTGGCCCACTAAAAATACACATATACGTATACTCGTTGCACTTGGACTACTCTCATTATAATGAAATGCTTTCGTATGAGTGAGTGGCGTTGTTTATTTAATTTGTGCAAGTTGCACACTTCATGACTCAGACAAACTATTTATTTAATTTCTTCCTCTATCGACCTCGACATTTAGAGATTTTAATCGCCATAGTTAGCGGCATTTGCAACAATTACTTATCTTTTCATTGCAACTTTTAAAATTTCATACTATATTCATTCAATAAATATTATGTAATAACTTCTTTTGTCACTAGATCTCAAGGCAGCAGCAGCAGCTTCATCCCCAAAAATGGAAATACACGAAAAAGCGGTGTGTTCAAAAAAGAGGAAAAAACTCGCATTTGAAAATTTTTTTTCTCCTCACAGTGTATATTTACAGACATACCAGTGTGAAGTGTTCAGTGAATTGAGGTCAATGATGAAAAACCGCACATAGTGGAGCTACTGCTGATATTCTCTCTCACTCTCTCTCTCTCTCTTACACATTCGTACATACTCAAGTGATGAATGAATGAATGAAAACCGCGAAAAAAGCAATTGAAGTTGAATATGAAATAATTGCTAGACACGCATAACGACGACTTTAGAAAAAAAGCGAGTCCATCTACCGTTCAATATTTTTTTTTGAAAGAAACACACACTTGCAGTATATTATAATTGACAAAAGTAGGTCAGCTTCATACATAATTTGAGACAGAGACAGATAGAGAGAGAGAAAAAACGAAATACGAGAGCGCGTGAATTGAAAGAGGAACTTATTAAGAAGAAACTGTCATTTGATTAAAAATTGCGTAAATTGTACAAAATGTACGTTATGTGACTAAGTGAGCATTTTTAAATTGCTGCTCCTATAACCTATGAGTAAGTGCAAGGAGTGCGCGTATTATCATTTTACTGTCATTGATAAGCTTTTTGAATAAATGTTGTAAATTCCAAATGTTAATTTTTATTTTGCAAAATTTTCTATTGAAACATAAAAATTGTAAAAGAAATTGTTGTAAATTTTTTCACTTCTAAAATTGATAATTAAAACAAGTTGATGTAAGTGGCGCCGTGTGTTATGAATTAATCAAAAATTAAATGATTAAAACATGAAAATGTCTAACTGGATTGTTCAATATTTAGTCGACCCTTAACTCTTTAAAAAAAATTCATTCAGAGATAATGGGTAATAACCAGAGTTGTTTTAGGCGTGAAAACAGGCGACAGGCGGCCTGTAAAAACAGGCGAGCTTAAAATTAAGCGAAAAAATCTCTTTTATGGTTTTTTGGTCTTGTTAGTGTTCA
>JACWBX010003807.1:391-16383 GCA_014622435.1 Polypedilum pembai
TGTGCTGCAAGTTGCTGTAATTTAAATTAACACCAATCTGGTAAAATAAAAAATGCATACATATATGCAAATCAAATTTTTTCTCTCAAGTGTGACACGAATCAAAAATAGTTGACCAATACTGGAATAAAATATAGCTTTAAAGCAAAGGGTTAGAGCTCTTGATAAGCAAAATATTGAAAAATGTTTTTTGTATGAATAGTATCAAAAAACTTTTTTCAATTTTTATAATTTTTGATATTTTTGATAATTTTTTTGATAGAGTTCGTACCTCTTGCCTTAAAATGTTTAGTAGCTCAAAAATTTGCCTTGACTACTAAAAAGAGTGATATTTTAAAATTGTTTTCTTGTGCTAACTGAAAATAAATAAATATATTGAAAATTAAAGCTTTGTGACTATATTTTGATGACTTTTTATCAGTTGTGTTGATGACACTGAATTTAACAATTAAAAATAAAAATTTGATTTGTTGATTTCATTGATGTATTTTCATATAAGCCAAAAAGAATACAAAAAAGTTTTCATACCTCAAAATAATTAATGTATTCAAAAAATTTCTCCATTAATTATTTCAAAGGTAATTTTATATTTAGTAAATTTTAAAGGAGTGTTTGGAAGATGATTTATGACCACAAATATTTTGTTAAAAAGCTAATTTTTTCTTTGTGGTGTTAAATGTCACACGAAATATTTTAAATATTATAAAATTTTCTATTTTAAGCTTCATTGACCTTTTTTTTCTTAAGAATGATTTTATGATGGCACAAAAGCATATAGTAGAAGAAACTGTGTTATTTAAATTTTGGTATCATTAGTGAAACAATTTTATTTGATTGCTTCTGTCATTTTTCATACACATGTTTGAATATTTAAGGTGTGTTTTTATGTTTATTTATTGAACTTTATGGCCGGTTTTGTTTTATTAGTTTTAAAAATTTTGCTAAAAATAAGTCTAAATTAGAGCCCGAAATCGACTTAAAATTCATACATAGGTCGGCTAAATTTGGTCGACTTCGGGCTCTGGTTTAAATGAAAAAGAAAATTGTAATTTTAATTTATTATTTAAAGAAAAAGTTAAAAAATCTTTATGAACAATAAATGAAAATGATTGAAAGTTTTTATTCTAAGATCACAATTATTTATATTTTATAAAATTGTAAATTTAGTAAAAATAATTTGAGCTTTGATTTTAACTATTTTTAAATATTTTAAAATAAAATAATTTCTAATTCTCACCTTGATAATTTACTATCTTTATTGCATTGCTGTTACTTCGTCATCACTTAATATTTTCTATAATTTTTTTATCTTTTCATTGATACTTCAATGCATTGAACAACTCACACAAATTCACGCTTTTATAGCAAACTCTCTGCGATTATTTTTTCTCTTATCTTTTATGAATTTCCCAAATAAAATAATAAGCTTGAAATTATTGCTTCTAATCATTTAGTCATTATTAAACATTCGAATTGATCATTTGCTTTTAAAAATGAAATTTTTAATTTTTGTAATATTTTTGATTTCTACTGTCAATTGTGAATTTTATTTGCCTGAAAATTGGCAAGAAGCAAAAGATCCGCTTGATAAAGATCAATATAAAGAAATTTTAGCCAAAATATTTCCGGAATATTATAATTTTAGTGATGAAGATTACGAAAATGAAGAGAAACAAGTGATAAATCGACATATAACTGGAGGAAAAGTTGCTGAACTTGGACAGTTTCCTTATCATGTGCTGATGTATATGTATCAATTTAGGGTGAGAAAGTTTTTGAATTATAATTTTTCGAGCTTTTATTATTAAGTTTTAATTATAAAATTTTGAAAAAAATTGAATTTGATTAAATTTTGACCAGAGTTTAAATGTCAGTATGGCTGATGCAGCCATTTAGCAGCTTTTCAACTCTGTATTTGACAATAAAAATTACTGTTTAATTTTTCATTCGTCATTTTTGCTAAAAGATAGAAAAACTTTACGTTTAAACGTATTAAACTTTTTTATTGTAATTTTTGTTTAACTTGCCAAAGCTTAGAATATTTTATATTACATTAAAATTAAGAACAGAAAATTTAGAAATTTGTTAGATAAGATAAACAATTTATAAATTACAGAAAATTGTTAAAAAAATTTTCCTGTTGGAAACAAAAATATCAAAATTTTTTGCTTTTATTTTTTACTTACATTAAAAATTGCTTAATATTTGAAATATAATTAGAAGCTCTAATTTTTCTTGAAGTAAACTGATTTAAAATTAATTTTTTTAAATTTCAATTTTTAGTCATCATATCTTTGCGGTGCAAGTTTGATAAAATACAACTGGGTCATAACTGTAAGTAAAAAAATGCAAGAGGAAACAACTTTTGAAAACAAAAACAGATTAAAGTTTGAATTTTAGAAAATTTTGTTTGAAATTATTAATAAAATTTTGTTAATTTGATAAAGTTGATTCCCTTAAAAATTTATAAATATTCTTTTTTTTAGGCAGCACATTGCACATTTGATATGACATCATTTATCTTTTATTTTGGTGTCAACAATCGCTCAGCATCAGCTCAGTGGGAAGAAAAAGTTTCTGATCTTTCAGATATAAAAATGCATCCATACTATGATGATTCTCTTCTTCTAAATGATATTTCTTTGATCTTCATGGCAAGTGCAAGTGAAAAACTTTTAACTCTTCCTAATGTTGCTCTTATTGATTTACCATCATATGAAAATATTGGAGTAAAATTAACAAATCGTGATGGAACTGTTTGTGGTTTTGGAAGGACTAGTGATGCTTCAACTTTATCTTCGAATATTCTCAGATACATTATCAGACCAATAATATCATTTGAAGAATGTAGAAAAACTTTTGATATTCTTTCATCGATTATATGCTTGAATACTAAAGGTGGACAATCAACATGGTAAGATTTATTAAAAAATTTTAAATTTTGGCTTAAATTATAGTCTATTCTTTTATTAAATAATGAAATTATAGTAAAAATGCTTTTTCAAAACATTTTACTGAATTTTATGAAATTTCTTGAAAAAATTTTATCTCAAAAATAATAATAATAGAATTCTAATTATTATTTTCAGTAATGGTGATTCTGGTGGAGGATTAACAGTAGAAATAGAAGAAGGAAATCCAGTTTTAATTGGTATAGTTTCATTTGGTGCTAGAATAGGTTAGTTAAGACAGAAATAAATTACATGCGAATATAAATGCATTATACTGTATTTTATATGCAAAATGCCATATGTTTTTAAAATATCAAGAAACGCACAAAAATATTGTTCTAATGTCAAAATTGTGCTCAAAACATTCTCATAAGCAGGATTAAACAATTCTATCCAAAATGTAACAACTTTTTTTTATAGTTTCAAACAAAATTTCTGAGTTTCAATATTGACACAGTTTTTGTTCTCAAGTATTGTTTCTCATTACTCATTAAGTTCACAGAAACACTTGAAATAATTTCAAGATAAAACATTAATTTTTTTCATTTGTTCATATTTTAGGTTGTCAACTTGGCTATCCAACTGGATTTACAGCAATTCTATCATATCTTGATTGGATTGACATGGTTTTTAATAATACTGATGAATTATATACAACAATAACAATTTCGCCTCCGCTAAGTTCAGAAGAAGCTAATGTAGATGAAAATAGAATAGAAACGACAACATCAAATGCTAATTTTGTAAGATTCAAAATTTATTTTCTATTTTCATTTACGATAGTTAAAGTTTTTATTAACAAAAATGTGATTTTTTTTAAGTTAAGATATGAAAAAGTTTAGACTTTATAGAAAAACTAAATTATCCATTTGTAATTCCATATTAAATTTTTTTTCTTCTTTTTATCTGAAAAATGATTCATAATTTTGTATTACAATCGGAAATCCATAATGTTACACCTTAATATTTCCATGACGTTTAATTTTTATTGCTCTTTATCGAAATATGAAGATAAGTTTTATCATTTCAACTACAATTAGCAATAATAATTTTTTTTAGATTATGATTGTAAAAAAGATTTTCTGGACTTGAATTTAGAAATGATCGCTAAATAGAGACAAATTATAGCAAAAATATTATTCGTAATCATCAACATTTGTCATCAATTTTGTCTACGCAAGTCATTATTTAAATAAGTAAAATTAAGTAGACACTTTGACACTTTCAAAATAATTTTAAAAGCATCCATATAAGTGTCAACATGTGCAGTGCCTGTATGAAAATTGTCTATGTGAAAATTTTTTGTCTGGGTAGAAAAAAAATTTAAATATTTTTATGTTTTTATGTACACATATAACTTTTTCTACGCTCAACTCTACAAAAACAACATTGAATTGTGATAATAAAATAATAAGGGT
The DNA here is from genome assembly GCA_014622435.1 of Polypedilum pembai. Lineage (NCBI taxonomy): Eukaryota > Metazoa > Arthropoda > Insecta > Diptera > Chironomidae > Polypedilum > Polypedilum pembai. Next base: position 4,761 of record JACWBX010003807.1, read on the forward strand.
AGCAATTGGAGAAAAATTTTCATTTGTTCTTCTGAATAAAGTTTAATACATAAGATCCAAATAAAACTACTATGTTTTTGCTTTACTCAAACTTACTTTTTATAGTTAGCTCTAAGTTTGATGTATAAAAGTCATACTTGTTCTTGTTGCACTATACTTTATTAATTTAATGATTTTTATAAAAAAAAAATTTGACATTTACAATATTCAATTTACCCTAAAGAGCAAGAAATTCGATTTAGAGAATTTCCCCGGTAGAGTATGCTAGCGTACGTTGAAGCACTTTAGAGCATGTTAAAATACTTTAGAGCTAGTTAGACGGAAATTCTTATTCCTTGATAAAGCCAATGATTCACATCTTATGATATTTTTGTGACACATGGATTAGTAAGAAAAAGGATTTATTTTTGAAGAAATTTTTATTTTATTTAAAAAAAAAACGTCCTAGGAAATTACAAAACATTATTTACGTAAAAATAAAAAAATTTGAATGATGATCAAAAGAAAAGCGTTAACAGCAGCAGTCTTTGGTGACATGTTGAATCCTTTTTCAATCCATCCAAGGTAGCTTGTGACTCTTGTGAAACCTATAAAGTAATTTTAATAAACACATTGAAAACGAAGCTTAGTTAAAAATTTTCAATTATTCTAAATTCTGATATTCATTGAAAATTTAAGATAAATTTGTCGAATTGTTTTTAATTTCATGTAAAAATTTATATAAAATTTTCACAAATATTTTTCAAACTCACCAGTTGGATAACCTATTTCACATGAATCTTTAGCACCGAAAGAAACGATTCCGACAACATATGTAGTTCCATTGAGCACCACAGTTAATGGACCTAAAAGTGATTTTTATAATACAAAATTTTATAATTTGAATTTGTTTTTCAAACCTCCAGAATCTCCTTGACATGTGCTTGCAGTCCTTGTTGATGCAACACAAATGTTTGTGCTTCTAAATATATTACTTCCATACGTTTTTTCGCAATCTAAATTTGATGTGATATTCAGTGCAACATATTTCAAAAATTGCGAAGATTGTCCTCCGTCTCTAGTCAAACCAAAACCACTTACAATTGAACCCATTCCGACTAAATTCGTGTTGGTGTAATTAAAAGGTAAATTAATTGTTCTAATAAAAGGAGAATTCAAAATTGTCTCAGTAGCTAATTTCATATAAATCATAGCTATATCATTAACTAAAGTATTGTCATTATAAGACTTATGGATTTTCACATCGGATCTTGATGTGACATTTGTACCCCAATGTGCTGGTCCATTATAAGAATCAATAACTCCTAAATAAACACTTATTCTAATAAAAGAATTGTAAACGCAATGAGCAGCCTGTATAGAAAAAAAGAAAAAAAATATGAAATTTTCATAGTTTAATAAATGTTGATAATAAAGTTGTAAAAGTAGAATCAACTTTGTAGCTTTTAGTTATTGGCCATAGACCAGTATTAACTTGATAATAATTTTTTAGACTTTTTATTGTAAAATTGCAATACTGAGATTAAAAATGTGTCGACCATATGAATTGATAAGATAAGACTTTTTTATTCAACTCTTTAAACTTGATTACTAATAAAAAATGAATCACATATAAAAATATAGGAAGGAAGAGTGAGTAGATAAGTTATCGATTATGAAATTATTGGAAAATAGTTGATTAAGTGGAAGTCAATTTAATTTTATGATATCATTTATTATTTGTTTCATTTGATTGTGAAATTAAATAACAAAAAAATTTATAATTGATTTTAAAAGCAAATATTTTAAAGAATTTTAAAATTTTGTATTATTTTTGATGTTTTACCAAAATTTTTCTTAATTAAAAAACTATTATAGAAGACTTTTATATTTTGGCAATCATAGTGAGCAAAAAGAGTTTTAAGACTTTGATTAAATCGAGATTTCTTTTATTACACACGTCTACTTTTATGTGTCTAAATAAAATTATGCATAAATTTTCGTTTTTATAAATGCCTTTAAAGCATAAAAAAACTGTCAATGTAGACATAGAAAATTAATTGTCCTGTATTGATTTGTTTGTAATGACTGATTTCTTTTTATCTTTTTGTTTTAGATTTTTCACTTTTTAGAAATTATTTAGATTAAATCTTTAAATCGAACCAAAAATTTTGTTGAAATATTTACAATTTGTATAAAAAACAGTTTCCGAAACTAAGCGATAAAATTTCTTTAATTTAAAATAAAATTTCTACTCACAGTCAAAACCCAATTATGACGAATTAATGATCCACCACAAAGGTATGTCTGAAAAAAAATTTTAAAATTTATTAAATTTACAAAAATTACTTAAACTTTTACTCACACCATCTGAGGCAAAAGTAAAAAGTAAAGCTTGATGTGGAAATTGTCCTAAATAAGCATTTGCACCACCAATAATGAATGGTGTTTTACTAATTATTTCACCGTCTTCATTAAACAATTCTGGATTTTTTTCCATCAAAGCTTTTTTTATCGCTGGATGTTCATCGTAAGTTTTGGCAAATTTAGCTTCTTCTGGCAAATCAACTAAACAGCTGGCCAGTGAAATAAGTGCAGCAAAAATTAAAATCTTCATTTTTCTGCAAGTGAACACTTTGAAATTTTACACTAAACTGAAACTAGTGCATTGTCGCAAGTATTAAGTGCTATTGAAATCTTATCGAAAAAAGTTGATAAGCTGATAAAATTACTCACAAAGACTAACTTGAATTGTTGAAAAATAGCAAGGTTTTATATGGAATTAGATTGGCAATAAATTGTATTTTTTTTGCTTTTACATGGTGCTTTAGAGATTAAAAATAAGAAGTTTTTGGTGACAGTTTACTAATTTGTAAAAATTTTTTTTACTTTCAAGACTTGTTTACTGACATTTAATGATAAATTAAGAAAGTAATAAAAGTGTGTAAAAATGATTCAGGTTCTGTCTTAATGACGGAATCATTTTTGTCTGTTATATTTAGTATAATAATTATTTAATTAAAAATATTATAGTCGTTTTACATATCATCAAAAATATAGAACAAAAGTGTTCAAATTTTATTTTGCAACAAAATCCTTGATGTGTCATGAAAAAATTTCAAAAATTAAGAAACTTTCGTTTATTTGAAGTCAAAATTTGTGTGTAAATTATTAAAAAATCAAAAATTTTAAAAAATTATTTTATTAGAGCTCCATAAAAATGATTAAAAATTGCACAATATTTTTGATAATGATAAAAATATTCAAGAATTTAAAGTGTTAGTAGCATTAGATATATCAAAATTAGTCAATGTTGTTAAATTTTACTTTACTAAATGTTCAAAATTAAAAAGAATTTAAGAAAATTTTTTCAAAATGTCAAAGTGAAAGAAGTTAAAAATCAACCAGTTTAAGAATCTTTTCTTATTGAATTAGGAGCATTTTGTAATAACGTCATTTTTGAGTTTATTTTTCTTCTCATTACTTAGAAGATTTCCAGAATTCCAAGCTCCATATTCTTCATTTATGCATGGATTTCTCCAAATGTTCACATATCTTAAATCAAGTTTATTCTTAAACAATTTTGGACTGATTTTCGTGAATTTGTTATCAAATAGGTGAATCTTCTGGAGCTTTGCATTGTTATTGAAAATATTTTCATTTAAAGTTGTGAAAAGATTGTTGGCAAGATGAATATCGTGTAGATTTGTGAGATTGTTGAAAATATTTTCGGGTAACGAAGTAAATTGAAAATTCATAGTTAAGCCCAGACTCATCCAAATTTAATCATTGATGACTTATTTTAAAGCTATTTGTTGATAAAATAACACAGAAAAGAAATTTTGACAAAATATTATTTCAACAAAAATTTATAGCGAATCGGCATGAAAATCGGCGAAATTTCGCTGATTCGGCAAAAACAACTCTGTAAAAACTCAATTCAATTTTTATTCTTGCTTACTTATTTTTGTTTACAAAATGCACTGAATTTAATTTTATGAATAGAAAATTATTATAAGCAAAAAAATACAAAACCTAACTCTCGATAATAAAGCTTGCAAAGAACTGCGAAAACCTGAAAAAATTCTAGAAAGATGTGATCAACAAAAAAATTAAACTTGTTTAGCGATTTTTGAAAAATGTAAGAAACTACAACTTTATATGAAAATGTAAAAAAATTTATGAATCAATTCATTGTTTCAGTGCTTTTTTAAATCAAAGTAGTTAAGCTACTGTCAAAAATTACAAAGTTTATTATACTTTTCTCTGTTTTATATCATCAAAAGTTCTCGCCCCTTAAAAGATATTTTTTTATTAGCGAACTCATTCAAACAAGAATAAAATGCTTTTTGTTTTTTTTTCAAAAGACTCTTTAAAATGATGTTATAAATTCTCCAAGTACTGATATCGATGAAATTTTGTTTCCTGAGAAGTACCGACACAATTTTCTTTTCAAAAAGCCAGTGAAAAAAATCAAAATCCAAAAATAAATTATTTTTTAGAGTTATTTAAGCATTTTAAAAAATTTTGCTAAATAAAAACATTTCAAAGATATTTTCTTAGGTCAACGTTTTAAAAAGTTTTCAAAATTAAGAAAAATTCAATTTTTTTAAGCTTTTTTGGTATCGATACTTGTATCAATTAAAATCCGAGATCGCGGACCTGTCGGTACCGATATCGGTATCAGAAACCCATCAATTTGATTATTAATCAGCTGTGTCTTTCATCGTAACATTTAAAACTAATAAATCATAAAAATTAACAAAAATTTGATAATTATCGTAAACAAATATTTTTGTTAGTTTCCGCCAGAGAGTTAAACACGGTGGCAAAATTTTTGCAACTTTTTAACTGTGTGTTGGAAATACGAAGTATTTCCTGTCCAGCAACGATAACTTGAGCAGATAAAAAGGTTTAAGTTGGCATTCTGCCAAGCTTTGAGATGTCCGCCGGTAGCTTAGTGGAAGAGTACCTGACCGGAAATCAGGAGACGCGGGTTCGATTCCCGCTCGGACATAGACATGTCAAAGTGTCTTTTTTCTGCTCATCTGACACTGTGTCTATCTTATTAATTTGCGTTAATAATTTAAAAAAGAAATGCAATTCATTGCAATAAAGCAAAATGTCATAATTTTATGTAATTGTTTTCTACTTTATATTGATGTCAACAATTTTTAAATGGTAAAAGTTTAATGAAGATTAAAGCATTTTTGACAGTCAATAGTCTATTTAAAGAGTGTTTAAAATAAAATTGAGGAAGTATGAAAAAATTATAAATTTCAAATTCTTAATTTCAGTCGATCAAATTGTGAGTTGGCTAAAAATATGCGAAAGTAATTTTAGTAACGAATTTAAAAATTTTCAAATAAAAATATTAATTGAAATGAAGATGAAATTTTTCATTCATCTATTGTTTCTGTTAAATATAACGTTATTAAATGCAAAACGAACTTATAATTCACCAAATCTTTATTGGGTTTATTGGAAGCAATTTAAGTGTGAAATTACTGAATATGGAAAATCATCTGAATACATAAAGAATTTAACATGTTTTGCAAAATCTTGGAGTCGAAATTATTCAACAATAAATGCAGCTGTCTATCTTAATAAACCTGTTCAAACACCTTTTGTAAGTTTTTCACATATTATTTTAATTGGTTAAAAGAATTTATTTTATTTTTAAGATTAGTGGAAATTTAGCTTATAAATATGGAACAATTTACAGAGAAATCATAAATTTGCCTCAATACAATGTTTGTGAAATTAATGAACTACGCAAAAATAACAAGTTGATAAATCACATTTATAGAGTTTTTAATATATATGCTCCTGGTCTCTTACATGCATGTCCTTATTCTGTAAATTTTTTCATATAATGTTTACCTTAAATTTTTTCTTAAAATTTTCTTTTTAGTTTGTAAAAATCACAAACATTTCTATAGTAGGAAATGAAACAATTGGAATGTTTGCTCAAGGCGATTATCGTGCAAATGTGAATTTTTATGAATCATCAAAAAGTGAAGCTTTAGGAAAAGTTATAACTTTTCTTACCATCAACAGTCCATTTAAAGAATCATATGGGAAGAAATAAAATTTTCATAATGATAATGGTCGAATTTTAAGCAAAAGTTAGGAAGAAAATCTCTCGGAAATAAAAATTTACTTCCAAGTGGTTTTTTCCTTGTCAAATCTATAGCGGCAGCATATAAATAAATTTAAGTTAGCTTGACAAAATTCCACTAATGCTTTTTTTTCCTAGAAACTTTTTCTTAAGAGCTTTTAAAATTTGAATTTTAAGAATAGTTTTCCACATATTTATTATGCAAAATTTTGTTAGTAATTTTCTACTTTTTGCTTCTCATAACTTAAATTGATGTTTAGTATATAAGAAGTAAAACTTTATGTACCGAGAATTCATTTTGATTTAAGCTGACAACAAACTAAAGTTCGAGTTTAAAGTAAATTTTAAAATTCTTATTTATTCGAATCCCATCAGTAAATCATATTCGTTACATTGAAAAGAAAACTTATTTAATTTTATTAAAAATATTTTTCCTTTATTTATCATTTTGTATACAGTAAAATTGTTCTTAAAATTAAACGTATAAAAAATTTTTCTATGCTAATTTAAATGTTTAGAGTGAAAAAAGCAAAAATTAAAAATTTATTTTACAGAAATTTTTGAGTTAAATTTTAAAATAATTAAAAAATTTATTAAAATTACAGCTTCGGAAATAGAAGAAAAATGCGTTAGCTATGAAAAGGAAAAAAGATGCATTAAATCCACGCCTGGTTAAAATGTCAGAAAGAAAGAATTAAAAACATGAGAAAAAACTTTTTAAAAATTTTCTAAATATTAATATTTAATGATTTTAAGAAAGAAAATGAATAATAACCCTGTGACCAATATGAACTAAAATCTTCAAGTTAATACTTTTAATCATTTTTTAAAAACAATAAAAGCATTGTAAAGTAACAAGTGTGAAATTAAATCACTTTTAGGTAGCCCAAATTTTGGCATACGTGAAAATTTAACTATTAGGCTGAAAAGTGGGCTACAGTAAAGTAAGATAACTTCACACGGGTTTCTCTGTTTGTTTTAAAATATTAAAATTTTAAATAAGCCACTTGCATTATTCCGGCCTCTATTTTAAAGCAAGGGAAAAGAACTTCAATTTTATGCAACATTATGTGACGTTATGCAGCTTTTTATAACGTTTTACGGAAATTCTTTTGCCTTTTTTAAAGTAAGAAATATAATAAGAAGTTAAATGTATTGAATTTGTTGAATGATTTACATTAAAATGTTCTTAAAATGAAATATGAATTTTCTAAAACTAATTTCTTAAAATAATTCGTATGTAAAAATGTACAAAGAAATAAAATTGTCTTAGTAAGTAAAATATGATGGGGTGAGAAAATTCTTGAAGTAATCATTGAAAAATCAATTTATGTATAGAAAATATCAAAAAATATTTTGTTAAATTTGCACCCTTTGCTTATATGAAATGAATTTTAATTCATTCTTATGAGTATTTTCATGTTTATCCTTGCAAAAAATTCGTTGTTCTTTTTCTATTTTTACACTAATTGAAAAGATTTTTCTTTCTAATTTTACAAGAAAATGAAATTTAAAATCTATCATTTTTCATCACTTAATTTAGCCAACAAAAGGAAAAGGTGGATATGGCGCTGGATAGAATCCAGGAAAAGCACTAGCTTGCACTGGAATTGATTGTGTGACATAACTCGTCACCATTGTAGGCACAACTCTCGTATTATAAAGTGTAGTATAAGCTGTTCTTGCTCCGAAAGTCAATTTCAGCACTTTCGAGTCAGTTTCTGTCACAATAGCTTGAGCAACGATTGGTGTTGATTGAATTTGGAATTGTTGCTGTTGCTGCTGCAATTGAAGAAGTGGATTGATTGGTGGTGGTGTCACTGGTGCAATTACTGAAGTTGCAAGCTCATAATCTGTCTTTGTCACTGTCGCAATTGGACGTGAAATTGTTGAGAAGAAAGTTGAAGCACCATTGGTGATTGGCAGCACATGTGACTCAAAAACAGTTGAAACTTTGATAATTGGCTTTGATGTTGTGATAACATTTGGCACAGCAGCTGGATTAAGAAGACGAAGAAGTGCAAGCTGTTCTGGTGTCAATCCCAATGGATTGCTTGTTGTTTCTTCCTTCTTTTTAGCTGGTGCTTTTGTTGTTTTCGGTCTTGCTTTAATTTTTAGTTTATCAACTTCAGAAAGATCAAAATCACTGCCAATGTTGGCTAAATCAAGATCTTCAGGCAATGCAACTTTCTTAACAACATCTTCCTCATCATGTTCATTTTCATCACCAAATTCAAGCTCCAAATGAAGTTCTGATCCAGCTTCATCAAGTTTACTATTAAACTCATTAAGTGTTTTGCTTGGAACAAATTGATAAAGATCAGTTGGTGGCAAAGTTTTTGTTGCAGTCACAAGACGAGTTACATGATAAGTTTGAATTAAAGTATAACTTGTTGTATTTTGTTCTTTAACAACTGGCAAGATATGAGTTTTGAGAAGAATTTGAGTTGTACTGAAAGTTTCTGTGACTGTTTCAAGTGGTGGCGTTGCTTGATCGTCATTAAGATGAAGAGCTGGAAGAGTTGCAATTGAAGTTTCAAGAAGATTGTGTTCTTTATCAATATGTGAAGTTGGAGCAAGAATATTTTCAGTTAAAGGTTCTGTGAGGACTGTTGTTGCTGTTGGTTCTGGATCGAGAGTTTTTTCATAAGTTGATGTCACTGTTATATATCTAAAAATTTGAAAATAATTTAAAATTTTTCAAAGAAAAGTTAGGAAAAATTTACCTGGTATTTTTATTAGCTCCAACTTGGAATGTATAAGGACTTTTAATAGTTGCAATTTCATAATAAGTGTCACTAAAATCAGCTGGTGTTGAAATTTCAACTCGAATAGTTTCAATTGGTAATTTTTTCTCAATTCTATTGTCACCAGCTCCATTATTAGCATCATCAAGGACATCACCATTGACTGAGCCACTTCCATCTAAATCAACATCAAGATCAACTTTTGCATTTGCAATATCATTTCCAAGTGAGCCATCAATTGATGGTGTGACAGCAAGAACTTCAAGTGCATCTTTTTGAATTTCACCTCCTAATTTTCTGATTGTTACTCTTGGCTTTGGTGTTGTCTTATATTGCCATCTACCTGGTGTACGATTAAGTTTGAATTTATAAAGTGAAGTTGATTGTTGTTCTTCTGAATCGACTTGTGATGGTGAAATTTTAGGTTTGAAACGACGATTTCCAGCATCTTGTGTTTGTGCAACAACTTGTTGAACTGATGACGGTTGAAAAGCTTTACGAGTTGATTTATTGCGACGGCTACTGTATGCTGTTGTGACTGGTTCTGCTGAAACTGTTGCTACTGTTGGTTTTTGTGAGCTATAAAAATGTCAAATTTTTTATTTTAATTATTAATAAGGATTCAAATATTTTTTTATGAACTTACTTTTTTCCTTTTCCAAAACCATTTTGTCTTCTCGTACTTGACGTTGTTTTCTTTCCACTTGTTGGTGGTGATGGTGTGACAATTTCTTCTGATACAAATGAATCTTTTCGATTTTGAATTCTATTTTTAAAACTACTTGGTGCTTGTCCTGGTCTTCTTGATGTTCTTGTCAATGGTTGACCATCATTAGGCAAATCATCTTCAGTTGAAACATATTTTGGAGTTTTATTTAATGATGGTGCGGCAGTTTTGAGAATTCTCAACGTTGATGTTGGTGAAATTTTTGGTTTTGCAGCATTGTTGATAATTGATGAAGTTGATTGAAGAACTTGAGCATATTTGCCATTGATATAAGTTCCAATGACACTTGTTTCATGAACTGTTGTGACACCATTATTGATAACAGTTCCACCAGATTTTGTTACTAAACCAGTTGGATGAACAACTTCAGGATTTTGTTTGTTTGAAGTTTTTGCCGATGTTTTTGGTTTCTTTACAACTGATGGCTTCAAATTGACAACTCGATAAGTTTCTTCAACAAATTCTGTTGGTTGACGACTGAGAAAATCATATTCTGGTTCTGCAATTGTGTTGCCATCTTGCAAGACAATGTCTTCTTCTTCATCTTCATGTTGTGGTTCTTCTGTGTCTTCTTCAATGATCTCAACTGACTTTACTGGCTCAACAATGAATTTTCCTGCATTTTCAGCTGGTTTTGATGGTAAAACAACTTTTGGTGGTTCTGGAGTGACAGCTGTAATTGCTTTGACTTCAAATGGAATTGGATTTGCAGTTGTTGTTGTTGTTTTTGGTTTTTTCTTCTTGGGTTTTTTTGTTGCTGCTGTTGGAACTTCTTCGATTACATGAACAACTGAATTGATGACTATTGGCTGCTCTTGTGATTCTGATGATGAAGATGATTCGACAATTGTTTTTGATGGAGAAATTTCAGCCTTTTGTGGTGCTTCTGCGATTGGTTTTGTTTCAATGGTTGATGTTGTTGGTTCTGGTGTAGTTGGTTCAGTTGTTGGTGGAACTTCTTTCGGTGGTTCTTAAAATATTTAAAAAATTTAATTGTATGAAAAGAGAAGCAAAATTTTGTAATTTGGCAAAATATTTAAGGCTTTAAAAATGAAAGTTTTATCAAAACGGAAAACAATTCTGAGAAAAATAACGAAAAAAAAATATTTATTTAGATTTGCTCTACAATTTGGCACCATTTTTGAATTCACACACAATTCCTAAGTGTCATATTTAAGTAATCTTAGTATTCTTAGAACTGGAAAACTTGTTTAGATTCGTGTTAAATTTAAAACCTTCAAAATAGTTTCGAAATCTTTTGAAAACCAATAAATTAAAAATGAATTGAGTTTTAAATTTTATTTAACTAAGATGTCAAAAACTTTTTTTTAAATTTTCACCTGGTGCTGGTGGGACAGAAGAAGGTGAAAAAATCATGACAGTATTTCCAATAGTTGTCGTAAAATCAGCAAATCCATAAACATTTTGGGTGATGAGTTGAACACTTGCTGTTGGCTCAACAAACACATCATTGTTGGCAGTTGTTGATAAAATTAGAGCAAAAAGAAGTAAAAAAGTCTTCTGAAATATTCTCATGATGACAAGTTGATTTGTTCTTTTATAAATGTGGCAAGTCTGGAAACGAAAAAAATAGAAAAATATCAAAATTTGTAGTTTTGCAGAGATCGACATTTGAAAAAGCTAGAATAAGTAAAAAGAAGCAAAAAATTCCAAAGCTTGGACCAACAAAAACTAACAAGTAGGTCTTTGCTGTACTTGTTTACTCTTTTCTACTCCTGTTTGATGTTTTTTGTGTCTTTAATCCTGGATCTCGGTTTGAAATTTTTTCAAATTAAAATTTAATGACAAAGAATTAAAAAAAGTAAAATAAAAACAAGCAACAAAAAGGAAAATAGATCAAATTGGAGAGTTCAAAGTCTTCGGTAGGGTAATTTTATGATAAATATTAAAAATCAACAAAACAAAAATTATAAAAATTTTTCATTTCCTTTTATTATTTTTTGAAAAAATATTTCTGTTTTTTTATTCAGACTATACAGAGACAATTCAACAAGTCATGAAAACTTTAAAAATTTTACTTTTCATAGT
>JACWBX010003808.1:8642-18903 GCA_014622435.1 Polypedilum pembai
ATAAATCAGAATTTTTCAATCAGAATTTCATAATCATGTTGACTGAAAAATATCAGAATTCTGAAAAAAATTCTGTCGGATAAGTGACCTACACCCTTTTGGTATTTAATTTAAATTTTAACATTTTTAACTGTCGCTTTATAAAATTTTTTAAATTTCTAGTAGTGTGAATTATATTTCCAACATCAGACTAAATTCGATTTGTATCAATTTATGTGTTAAGAAAACTTTTATGTCATTTCATTAGATGTTATTTTATTGAATCTTTCTTTGCTACGATTTTTTCAATCTTTCAAAGCACAAACTTCCCTTTTCAACAGCAGCAGAAGATATAGAGAAAAATAAATGATGAAAATAAGATGCTATGTAGCTTTTAGCTCGATACATAAAGAAAAAATTTTTTCTTTTCAATAAACTTTTTCCTCATGAGATTGAGTGGTTTTTTCACTACAAAGAAATTGATGTACTTTAGAGAGATGGAAAGTTGCTTTTATTTCATTTTGTCTCCTGTTATTTTAAAATGAGCTTACAGACATCATTATAATACTTTGAAAATTCTTTTATTTGATCAATTGGAAAAAGTTTTTTTCACTCTATCAATTTGATAAAAGCTGCTGGATTTGCTCATAGGAAATTAAATTTATTCATCAAATGAATTTTTCAATATATTTTCTTACTACAGGAAAACTGTGCACTGTTTATTGATCCTAAAATGCAAATGATTGAGCTCATTCATTAGGCATTCTACGCTTAAGTTCAAATGAAAATATATTTTGCAAACAATATTTTCATTGATATATTAATGAACTCACTATTGTTTTGATTAAAGTTTATAATGTAAAAATATAATTAGTGGCAAATTTCTTATGCATTTATGTTTTAAAATCGTTTATATTAATTTTTCTTCATTTGATGTGAGAATATATTTAAAAGAAATTAAATTATTTTTGAAACTGCCATACCACTGGTTTGATAAATTAAGATTTATTTTTAATTTTCATACTCGGAATCCAAGATAACCATTAAATTTTTAGACATTTTCAATTTTGTAAATTTTATAAAGGAATATCTTTGAAATTTTATACAACGATAATAATGATTTTATTATTTATCGACATGTTTGATATTTGACAAGATCTATAAAATTTTACTGGCCTCATAAATAATACAAAATTTCATGAGATTCATATATCAAATCTTGCTTGTAAGTTGGAATAAAACTCAAAAGAATTTGTGCGAATTAATACAATATTCTATTACAGTTTATAAACGATTATGAAAAAGATAAAAAACTTTTTGAAAATCTGCTTTATCGACAAAGCTTTATTTTTCTGCTTTTCAAAACCTTACAATTTTTTACTTAGAGATATTTCGAAGGTTTTAGGATAAAAAGCTTTCAATTTAAAACCAAACAACATAATTTTCTTTTCCTTTAACGGTTTATGAAATTTCAAGCACCTAAAACTTGATTTGAAAATCTTTTGGCTGGCTGGTTTACGCTTGCTTTGAGATTTCAAAAACTGTAATAGCAAGAGACTTATGGTTTTTGTGTTTGATTAGAAAGCTGTAATTGATTGCGGAACTCGATAAATTATGAAAAAAATTTTTATATTGAAAATTGTGAACAAAAATTTTAAAATTTTGAATTTGAAATAATTTTCATAATAATATTAATTTTTCACCTCAATTGTTAGTTAAAAAAATTGTTCTTTTTCGGCTTTAAAAATTTTGCCATCATTTTAAATTTCTCAATTTTTAGAAGTAGAAGAAAACTTTTACTTGAGAACATATTTTATATCTTCTTCAATTCCGTTCTTTTGCTCTTTTTATTTTCAACCAGCTTTATAAGTTTTCTGACAAAAATTTCTGACTTTTACTTACATGAAAATATTTTAAAATTCTTATTTAAGAATTATTCTAAAAATAGCTAATTCTTCTCTAAAATCAAAAATTTTAATTTTTATAAATAAAAATTTTTCTTTTTGTTTTATAAAACAACAAATTAAACTTTGAAAATTTATAAAAATTGCAACTTTTAATGTTTTCCTAAAATAACAATTTGCTAACCACAAAACCGAATAATTTTTGTCTGTAGAAAATTTATGTTCGATCGTGACTGTTTATATATTGTTGCTTAGAATACATAGCCATTGAGTATGCCTCAATAAATGATTCACAATTGCAATTTGCTGCAGGTTGCAAAATTGATAACAGATTAAGAGTCCACTGCCACACTGTATGTGCTTTGCTAGCTTGCTCACAAAATAAAAGACTCAATACATGCGATTCAAACTATTAAATCACCCTCAGCCACATGCAAGAGTAAGTGCAGCAGTTTAAAAATAATGATTTAGTGAAACGTGATGTTGTTTAACATGAAAAATATACATTCATGTGAAATTTATTCTTTAGTCTACCAAAGTGTATCTTTTGAATGTTTATTTTGTGAATAAAACAAGTTTAGTATTGAGTAAGTGCCACGAAAAGTCTTTAAACCTTTTTAAGTAAATTTTTAAGTTTTAATTTAAAAATAATTAATTTTTATAAATTTGAGAAAAGTTTAAAAACGTTAAAAAATTTGTTGAGTTTTAAATGATAAGAAATATTTTTCTTTCATTCCAACCACAAAAAAACTAATATCAGTGCAAGAATAAAGTCAATTAGGTTTTTCCTTTTCTCTGCTTCACTCACTTTGTGTTAATGCACATTCCAAACAGCTTTTACAAAAATTTAATTTTCTAAATTCACTGCAGTGAGCTATATTGCAGATTCGTGGTTTAAATTCATGTGTGAATGGCAGCTATTTTTCCCTTGGAAAAGCTTTCTATTTCTCTTTTTTAGCTACAATGTGGTTTTTTGTTTCATTTTCTACTGTTTTAGATTTAGATAAAATTTAATTATATTGTAGTTGCTGCAAATGTAGTGCAAGTAGACAAAAGAGAGTGGGCATGATGCTAAACGGATTATTTTCATAAATGTATTTTAGTATTACAAAATGTACAATGATGGCTTGATGGAATTTTTCTACAGAGTAGATAAAAGTATGTGGGAATTTAAATAGAATTTTATGAAGATTATTTTTAAGTCTTAAATGGTAAGATTCTTCAACTGTTTTAAATTAAATAATGAATAAAAAGTTTTAAAAGAAATTTTTATTTTTAACATTTAGTTAACTAATTTGATAAATTTTTCTTGGTTTTCAATCAAATTTTGTTTCAATTTGAAATTTTCGAAATAGAAGAATCAATAAATTGAAATTTTTTAAATAACAGCTTCTATCAAATTAAAATTTTAAATTTTATAAATCCGTAAAATTTTAAAATTATTAAAAATTTTTGTTTTTAAATAAATAAAAGAATTTGCAAACTCAATCATCACTAAACAACTGGAGATATCAAAATGCACAACATTATTTAATAAACATTTTATAATATGCAAATTGAGAAACCGCACACAATAATAACACTAAAAATAAATTTAATTGATAACAAGTGCATTTAGTAACTAATTTCAATTATTTAAGTGCATAATTTACATAAGCGGAAGAAAAACTTTGATATAAAAAATAATATTAAAGTGACAATAAGCCATGTCTTTCAAGTCATTCACACATGAATTTCCATAGAGAACAAAAATGAAAAATTTTCTGAAAGCTTCATTAGTGCTCCTTTCAATTCATTACGTTTTAGCAAAAGCAACACCGGATGATGGCTGTTGGCGTACATGTCCTTACATATATGATCCTGTGTGTGGGATGAATGATGTAATTTCAACACAAGTCTTTGGAAACGACTGTATCATGGAGACTCATAACGTTTGCTTCGAGACAGGTGAGTGTGAAGTTATTTAGTGTCAATGTTCTCAATTCTTCTCTTGTTGCCTACAGCATATAAAAAAGTGGATTTTTCGAATTGCGTAGAACTGGAAGATAGTGAGGCAATTGCATATTTCGATGATTAAAAATTTCATATGATAAATTGAACAACCATCTCTCACATAAATTAATGATGATGTCAGAACATTACCACAGAGATATAAAAAATCATGTTACACACGCCAGTTGCAATTCTTTTTTGTATAAAAATAAAAAATGAAATTTGAACCACAGCCATTGTGGTTGATGGCATGGAAAAATTTTTTTCGATTTTTCCATTTGATTCAGTTTAAATTTATGTCGCAGTGGTATCAAGTGATGAAAATAATGTGAAAACAGTTCGTTGGTCTATGTTGGCTATTTTTATTATTGTTTGAAGCAACGTTTGGAAAATATTTTTGAATTTCATTTCTTCTGAAAATTTGTCAAGTTGTAAGATAATTCAAAATACTTTAGTCTAAACAATTTAAGAAATGAAATTTAGATTATTAAATTTTTCTACTAGTTACTGTTTTCAACAAAAAAAACAGTGGTTAAGATTAATTAGAATCTAGGATTCAACAAAAATGAATTCCGTTAAATTTTCAATCAAAAAATTTCTTTAATTTTTGTTTTGTATCATTTAAAAACTTCAAAAGTTTGGCAAAATAATTTTGACTAAAGAATAAGTAAAAAGTTTAATCATCTTCTTCACTGTCATTTAAAATTCTGCTTAAAATCAGCTGCAACACAATAATATGTTTACATAATACAAAACTGTTTTCTCTCATCTCATTTCCAACTGTGGAAGTTGATATTAAATATTTATCCATGGCAGATGAAAAAGGAAGAAAAATAAAGTGGAAAATTATGGTAAGTAATAACTTTATTCCCCATTTTATATATATTTACTTAAATCTCGTTAAATAACTTGAGGGTGAAATGTGTAGCGAGAAAGAAGCAGACGAGTGAAATGAAAAGACAAATAGATATAAATTTTTCACAGTGCAACTTTTTTTTCACTCGTTGGAGCTTTTAAATAGTATTTTACTTAAGGGGCGAATCACTTGGAGTAAAAATATAAAAAAATCAATCAAATATGAGCTATATATGACATATAATGACAATAGTTAAACATATTACAATGGATTGGTTGGATTATAGTTTTTCTCAGGCGGAGTTATTACTAACTCACAGGTGCACGTAGACTCAAGTGCCTGTTGTGACCTAATCCTGGCTCACGACAGTGATCGAGTTGACTGTATATTGTAATTTTTTTTTACAGAGAAGTTAAATGACTGCTACTAGCGATTTTCAAATGAGGAGAGTTTCCTTACCAATGAAATCGCATGAGTATCCCCACTTCTCTGTAACACTACAATATCTCAGCCAAACTATCACTATAGTGAGGGACCTTACCTTTTAAAAGTGCGTTCCGAGAGCACTTGAGCAGTCGAAGTATCTAAACTTCTGAAAAATTTCTGAAAGAAAGCGCAGTCTGGACTCGAACCCGGAACAGCCACTACGCTATTTTTCAGATCAAGCGCATGAACCTCGCGGTCACAGAGGCGCTCAACTGCTCTTAACATATTACAATACAATATAAACAAATTGAAATAGTTGATGAGCATATTGATGAAAATAAAAATGAAAATTTTGAAACAGCTTGTTTTGTTGATTGGAAATTTTCAAAAGATCTTTCAAGATCTGACAATAATATTTGAATGAGCAGGCTTACAAATACTTTTACCTTTGCTACCATTAAAATAAATTTTTATTAATTAAGATGTGCTTCTAATCATGAAGAAATTAGAATTTTATTCTCTATGTGGAAACTATTTACTATCTATAATTTTCTATACATAATTCAGATGGATCAAGCGTTTACCCAGGGGTGGACACTTCCAAAAATAATCATGAACAATCACGAAAAATCATCAAAAAATCATACGAATTTATGGAGTGTCCACCCCTGGGCGTTTACAAAATTCTGCTAGGAAACACTTCAAAAGCTTGAAAATTCCAAAAAGTGATCATTTTTTTCATTAAATTCAACATCAAAGATACAAATTTAATTTTATTTAATGATTTTGAGTGTCCTTTCAATTGAAGTCGTAGCAGCAGTAAATTAAATTTACGATGCGTCACTCACACAGCAGCAATATATGAAAAGCGAGCTTAAATAATCTCACTTGCGTCACTCAAGGCGATTCAATTAATGTGTTCTTATTAAAAGCATTTCACGATTGCGATAAAAAAGAAGGAAGTAATTATAAAAGGAATCTCATTTAGCTGCAAGTTATTTGAGCAGAGAAAGATTTTAGCGCCGAAAATGAAATGAAAGTTTTCTATACAAAAATGCGCTAAAAAATTCATCTGTGTGTGAATTTATTTGCTATACGAGTGAGAGTGCTGCTGTAATTAAATGTGCTGCAACACCAAAGAAGATGAATTTTATCCATCTGCTAGCTGGAGGCAATAGAAGCACTTAATGAAACTCTTAAACATACACAAGAGCGAAGAGCTTTTATTGCGTGGGATTTATTGCTTGGATGAGCGTGAATTATCTTTCAATTTCATGTCGAGATTAGAATTTTGCCTAGAGAAAATTGTTTGTTAGCTGTGAAATGCAAATTTTCGACTTTAATCTACTTCTTATGTTTACGCATAACAAAACTAATCAAATTAGCTTATTAAAATTTCATACATATGGAGTATACAAGTTTTAGTGAATTCATGCGTAAAAACACAACTTTGTTATTATATTATCAACATTAATTATTATATCTACAACTCCTTCGTGCATAGAGTAGTAAACATAATTATTACGTGGGATAATAAATTAATCAAATAAATTTCATTAGAAATGTCATTTATTTAAGTTTTATGAAGATTATTTTGTACAAAATCATTTTTATAATTATTCAAAAGAATTTTTGAAAGATTTTGCGGGATTATAAAAGATTCAAAGGGATTATGAAAGTTTTTTAAATTTTTCAAATAAAAAGTGTCAGAAATTTTCATAACTTTTCAATAGTTCAGAAACATCTTTTGCCACACAATTTATTTAAGAATTTTTACTTGTTTATTTGTGATTGAATTGGTTAATAACTTAATAAAATTTTAGTTTTGCCGGATTTGAATATTTTAAAACAAAAACGATAAAAATTAACATTAACAAAACGTAGCCGCAACTCAAGCGCAGAACTTCAAATTACATTTACTTCACTCTTGGTGATTTAAAAAACAGTATTGAACGAATTTTTTTAATATTTAATCTTATATTTTATCAAATTTCTGGTTTTTCAAAATAATATTCTGTTTCTTCTATACTTTTTCAATTTCTTTAAAAAAGTCCATTCAACCAACAATGGGAAACAATTTTATCTCTTCAGTAATACAAGACTGTTTATATCTCAATGATAATCCATTTAAGAATAAACTTCCATTTTGTAAACGACTGGAAAGTTTTCTCACGCTATGTCTTTGTGTCCATTAATCCAATAAATTTATATTTTACAATGAAATCGATCAAGAGTGAGAAACTTGAGAAATAGCTTAAAATTTTTTTATTATTCAAAAAGATGAGAAGCTTAGAAGAATGACTGTAAATTTTCCTTTTTTCATGTAAGCTTCTAGTCCTCACTGTTTTCCCTTTCTTCCCATAAAATGCTTAGACGATGATCAGAGAAAAATAAATTTGAGAGAAAAAATTTTCGCTTTCGACCAGGCATCAATGAAAGAGAAAAAAATATGTGAAATCAATACTGAAACTTAATCTCTCTTGAGAAGATTGCTGAAAATGCAATAAAGAACTTTTTTTTATATCTTGCTGCTACTTTCCTTTCATTTCTCGCTCTTACTCTCTGCTTTAATTTATCTTAAGGGTATTATCAGCTATATCCTTTTTTCTCTCCACTACACTATCTTCATTACGAATCATTTGTGCTATCTTTATAACAGTGAGTTCAGAGAACAGATAGATGAAATAGTTTGAAAAAACTTAAATAAAGTCTTTTTTAATGCAATGCAATTTCGACTGATGATGAGAAGTTTGAAGAAATATTTTCATATGCCATTCACACGTCAGCAGCAAATTGCAGTTCAAAAATGAAAGATAAATTCGTTAATGTCACTGAGAAAATTATAAAAGTTTCGATTGAAAATGTGCTGACTGGAGATAGAGATCAAACTAATCATCATCATGAAAAACTTTCTTTTCTTTCCTTTCAGTTCAAATTATTAAGTTCTCTTGCTCTCTCTTCTTGAAATTGCACAATAATTGAGACAATTAGCAATGATATCCTGAGGATATTGAGAGAAAAACTTTTCTTTTCTGATTTCATCTTAGATAAAAACTTTTTCATTAGTGCAATAGAAGAAAAGAGTGAAAATTGCCTCAGGTTAATTCTTTTCTTAAGCTAAAGATAGAGAATAAAAGTTGAATGAAGTAGAAAATTGACTTTGAATTTGATTTCATTAGAAAACGATTCAATTTCAAGAACAAAAAATTAGGATTTTGCCTAAAGTCATAAAAGCTATTATTTTCTTCTTTATTAAATCATTTAAAAATCTTTATGAATAAAAGCTAAACGTTTATAATGTTAGAAAAATGAAGATTCAAATAAAATTTAATCTTTTTTCTGGCAGTGAGTTAAAATATCATATTTAAAAATTTCTTTTGAGATAAAAACTTCTTTTTCTTATTTTTATTATATTTTGAATATGAAAAATTATTTTTAAAAGGTTTGAACTTTAAGTCTATGTGAAACTTTTGAACATTATTTTTTGCTTTAATCCATTAAAAGTGTATAGTCCGAGTAATAAATACGTTATGCTTTTTGTTTATATACTTTTTGAATGCCACGACAAATAACGAAAGAAACCAATGAAGAAGTATAAAAATAAAATTTTTTATCATTGATTATTTAAAAAAGAAGTAGTAATGTTTACTTAAAATATTGTTTATTGATAATTGAAAACAATCATGAATAAAATCAAATATTTTAAATTTTTTATCAGTAACAATTAAAATGATAACTTAGTATTTTCACAAAAAGGTAAACATATGATAAGATGCTTAAAAAGTTTTATAACAATGAAACATTTTACAAAAGCATTATTGATATGACTGTATTTGTTTAAAATAAAATAGCACGTGCGATCGCGAAACATCAGCTGTATTGTCACTAAAACATTTACAAAAAAAATAAACATTTGTACATTTTTCAATTAATGACAAAGAACATGATTTTCACATAATTCACAATTCATTCATCAATTAATTCTTTAAGTTTTGAGCTATAAATTAATGAAACATTAAACTCATATAAGTTGAAAATATATTTTGTAAACAAAAAATGATAATAATTTAAAAAGCAGGTAGTCTTTATCAACTCATTTAGTTTGTATTTGTTTCTCAAATGTTTATTAATCTCTGTGTAAATGTTTTAAGTTATTTTAAAAATGTATAAAACATTGAGTTATTTTAAAAATCATATTTAGTAAATTTTAAACATTTAAGAATCATGAAGCTCTCTTTAACTTTAATTATTTTCTTTTTAAATGGAGTTTTTAGTTTTAAAGTGCTAGGAATATTGCCATTTGGCAGTAAATCACATTTCACAATTGGACATTCGATTTTGAAGCCTTTAGCTGAAGCTGGACATGAAGTTACTGCTATTTCACCATATCCATTGAAGAAATCTAATAAAAATTATAAAGACATCAGTACAGAAGATTATGTTGAAATATTTTTTAAAAGTGTGTCAAATAATCAATTTATTATCTTTAAATACTTAAAAAGAAATTTATTTTTCTCTTCAGATAATGCTGCAAATATGTTTGAGTTTGAAAACAGTGCTTTTATCAACAAGGTTATGGAACTGATGTTTATTCATTGGATGGGTATAGCTGCAGTTCACCCAAGATTGTTGAATTTATGAAGACTAATGAAAAATTTGATATTTGTGTTATTGAAGTTTTCAATTATGATGCATTACTTGGAATCGCTGAACATGTTGGCTGCAAAGTTATTTCATTTGCTACTTGTGCTCTTGTCAAATGGACTGATGATATGACGGGACTGTAAGTTTAAAATTGTTAGTAATTATCTGAATAATTTCTTTTTAATGATTTAAAATTTAATTTAGTGTCTCACCGCCTTCGTATGTACCAAAGCAGTATGTAGAATACACTGACAAAATGACATTTATGCAACATTTAATGAACACAATTTATACTCACATTGAAGACATAATTTATAGTCAAATTGTGAAGAAAAATCAGAAAAGACTTTATGAAAATTATTTCCCTAATGCAACAAAAACTTTCGATGAAATGTAAAAAAGTTCTTCAATAATTTTCATGAATACTCATATTTCGTCATCAACGCCTCGTCCATATTTG
>JACWBX010003810.1:7676-22586 GCA_014622435.1 Polypedilum pembai
AATTTTTATTTATCTTTATCTTCCCTCACGCACGATGCATTCATAAAAACCTCAACATAAAGATAATTATGCAAAGAAATTATTTTCCCTAATTTTTCTCTTATGTAATCCAAAATTAAGATATCTCAACAATAAATAGCAAAAATTGCAAATTATGTAGAAAACTTTATGATTTTATTGATAAAGAAATTCTTAAGAAGATGTTTTTAAGTATTCAAAGTCAAAAAATATTATTGATTTGAAATCGAAATTCAATTTTAAATAAAGCTAATTTACTGGGACGAATTCTTCCTCATATTCACTTTTGACTTCAGTTTCCAATCTCTTGCGCTTATTTAGAAACATAAAGCGATACGTAAAACCAAATTAACAGCCAATTAAGCTCCCAGAAATCTTTTTTTAATTGAAGAAAAAATAATTGGTTTCTAAAGGTTGTAAAAATTTGAAAACACGTTATTGTCCTTAGATTCCAGAAAAATAATAGAGTTAAGTTTGTAATTTTGAATTGTTTGAAAAATCATAAATCTATCAAAGAAATGAGAAAATTAATAATTTATTCATGCTTTAATACAATTATCTTTATTCTTTACAAATTGTTTTCACTTTATGTATTTATTTCAAACTCTATATTAAAATTGCAAAGTCCGAAACCGTTTTATGATTAACTTGAATTCGACTTAAAACGAATTAGTCGAATAAAAATAAAATTTTAAGCTAAAAATGTTTTAATTGAAATTTTTAACTGACGCAACTAACTTTAACTAAAATTAATTGAAATTTAGTCAGTTGCAAATCGAAACGATTTAGAGCTCTAGAAAGAACTAAAACAAGTTATAATTAGAAGTAAAATGTCTTAATTTTACAATCAAGAGGAACTTTTAATACTTGTCAATTGACTTTCATTATTTCTCTTAAAAATAGACTTTGCAGAATAATATTTGATTGACCAATTCCTCTTTAAATTGGTAAAAGTCTTTATTTCTCTATGACACAACTTTTTCTCCGATAAAATAAAATGCAAACTAAAATCAAAAATGCGTAGCTTATTTTAAAATTATTTAAATCTAAAAATATCAGTTATTAACAAGAGCTAACATGAATATTGATTAAATTGAAGTTTCTTGATTTAGACTATTAAATTTAACTTTTCACAAGTATTACCTTTATTATTTGACCTACTCAGTGTCACATACAGACATTGAATAAAAGTATGAATCAATTCACTGCTGATTTTTGTTTGTACAAGAACAATGAGTGCTAGAAAAATCTTTTTTTGTCATTAGTCCTTGACACATTCATCCTTGACAATTAGAGTTCGAAAAAATATTGTTGAAGCAATGCGACAAAATTTTTATTTGAAATTAAATGTTTGAATAATTTTCACCCTCTATAATTTATTCAACAAAGGAAAATTAAGAATGTGTATGTAAAAATATTTTTTAATTTCCTATCCCTAGGCTGAATACTTTTAAAAAAACTCCCTCATTTTATTTTTGATCATAGAATAAAAATTAAAATCATTTTTCATTTGTTATAACAAGAAGAAAAGTTTTTAGAAAGAAGTCACGGAAATTGAAAAGGAAGTTGAAGATGAAAGCGAATAGAATGGAATTTTAAGTATTTTTTAGACACTTGTGTGTGCAATTTTTGTTATTAGTTGTTTGCTTTAATTCAAAGCATAATTAAAGATTCATTTTTCAATATAAATTATTCATTTTCATAATATTCCGAAAGAAACAACTTAACAACTTGACACAATAGCAGTCTAATTACAAGAATGAATAAAAAGGATGAATCAGCAAAAAATTGAAAAGTTGAAGGCAGGAAAAAAAAGGTTTGAGAATGAGAAACAGCAAAATGTAAATAATCAGGTTAATTAATAATCATAGAAAGGTAAGTAAATACGTCACAGGAAGGAGGCAAAAATGAACGTTAAAAAAGGCATTAATTATGACCTAAGTTTTTCTTATAATCTAATAAAGAAATCACAGAAACAGGAAGGAGAGAGAAAAAGAATTCAACGAGATCTGAAAAACCTTATTTATTTACTTGAGTGAGGCTAGTATTTGTGAATAGAGATGTTGGAAGAAGGAATTGCATGCTGGTTAGCCTCGTGAAACACGAATAACTCTTCTCTCATGCTATAATAATATTTTATTGCTATTTCTGTGTAGAACAACACATCAACATCAACATTTTCATTTTGAATTTTATTAATCAAGATTTTTGCTTTTTCTTCTTTCTACTGCTGCTGATAAGTAAGAACCATGGTTATGTTGTAAAAGTTATAAAGGAATGGCAACAAATTCATTTTCTAATCAATTTCTTTTATAACGGTTGTAAAACATTTCAAATTTTTCAAACATTTTATGACCGTTAGATAAAATTTAATAAAAATTTCTATTACATTACAAATTAAAATTTTATTTCTTCCTAATAATTTTTAAAATCTAAATCCAAAAAAAAATTTCATTAGTATCAGTGAAACTCTTCTATCGTTTAAAACTGAGTTGTTAAGCTACTCGTCCGTAGCCAGTAACCAAAAAATATTGTTTTAGCCAAAATTTAGTTTTTAAAAAGTAGCCAGTATTCGCTTATTTATTTACTTGAGTGAGGCTAGTATTTGTGAATAGAGATGTTGGAAGAAGGAATTGCATGCTGGTTAGCCTCGTGAAACACGAATAACTCTTCTCTCATGCTATAATAATATTTTATTGCTATTTCTGTGTAGAACAACACATCAACATCAACATTTTCATTTTCAATTTTATTAATCAAGATTTTTGCTTTTCTTCTTTCTCCTGCTGCTGATAAGTAAGGTTATGTTGTAAAAGTTAGAAAGGAATAGCAACAAATTCATTTTCTGATTAATTTTTTTTATAACGATTACAAAAAATTTCAAATTTTTAAAAAGTTATTAAACCGTTATAAAATTTTGATAAAAATTTATGTTACATTACAAATTAAAATTTTATTTCTTC
Source organism: Polypedilum pembai (assembly GCA_014622435.1). Classification (NCBI taxonomy): domain Eukaryota; kingdom Metazoa; phylum Arthropoda; class Insecta; order Diptera; family Chironomidae; genus Polypedilum; species Polypedilum pembai. Next base: position 10,658 of record JACWBX010003810.1, read on the forward strand.
TTAATAATTTTTAAACTCTAAATCTAAGCTCTATCATTTAAAAAAGAGTTGTTAAGCTACTGGTTCGTAGCCAAAACCTACTGTAGCCACTGGTTACTAGTAACCAACAGTTACTTTTTGAAAAATCAGCTACTTTTCAAAAAGTAGCCAGTGTTTGCTGTATTCATTTGACTATTTTAGTCAAAATCTATTGTAGAGAGTATCCAAAAGCTATAAAGTAAATTCAACTTCTACAACTCTGGTTTAAAAAATTAAATTTTTCAAAACTTTTTAAATTTCCAAAAATCGAAAAACGTTAAAAATTTCAAAAATTTTATCCTGATTCCGGAACGAAAAAGTGAAAGTTTGAATTTCGAAAAATTCAAATTATTTTTCGAATAAAAAACACTTTTTCACAACTCTTTTCGAAAAGAAACAAACAGAAAACTAAACTTTGCTTTCTGGTTATTTATTAGTAAAATAAACTATTTAAAAATGAAAGAAAGTCCAATTAGTTATTGATGAAAGACTGGAGACGCTTTAAATTTGCTGCTTAATAAAACTTCAAAAAATATTAACGTACTTTTGTGTGTTTAAATTATTTCGAAAGATTGTAGTTGAGTAACATCGGGAATTCCGAAAGTTTTTGAAATTTCAATTTAGCGGAATAACAGAAATTTCATCATCATAAAGTTTAAAATATTGCAAACCCTGTAACAAAAGACCAAACTGAATATAACCAACACTCATATTACATTTCAATTAAGAACTTCAACAATGCTGTTATGTTTTGTGATCATCTCATAGTTAGTAAACAACATATAAAAGAAGCGCAATAGAGAGAGAGAATGAATGTGGCTGAATGAATGAGGGAAAAATATAATAATCATAAGTGTATATGAGAAGGGGTTCTTTTTACTTTCATATTCATATATATTTATATTTAATTTATATTGTACTCGCACGCACGATTTCTACCTGTTATCATGATGATACAATGCGAATTTCTAACTTATAACACTAAATAGGGCGGTGAGAGAGAGAAGGAAAGTTTAGTAATAGAATTATTATCTGTTTGCCTTAGCAATTTATTTATGGCTTTTGTTTACATATGTTTTGATCGCAAGATACATTCTTTGCTTGCCTAATTTGACAGCATGGCTTAAAAATGTATTCACACATGCGACATGAAAATCATACACGCTCCAGTTGTTTTCTTTTAAGTTTTGTACTTACAAGCAAATCATGTACACTACATAACTGCTTAATGGCAAATAATAAGGGAAAATATCGTTCCTAATGTGCATCTATGAGAGTGTATGCGTGCAATAAAAAATAATAAAGCAAAGCAGCCATAGCAAGATGGTAATTAAACGTCACATTTAGTTAGGTGAAGCCATATTTCAGTTCCTCACGTTCTTTAAATTACCGGCTGCGAAACGACTTAGTTGTAGTGGCAATGGCTGCTGCTGCTTGTGTTGCTATCGGTTGGGGAAGGAAGAAAAATCACAACATTCTGCATGACTACAAGTCTGTATCGTCTTTTATGAGCACATACACATACTGACGTACTGTGTGTTTATGTCAAGGTTAAAACACTTTTATCAATTAAAAATTTGTCATTGAATGAAGTTAAAAAGTTGCTGAAAAGAAATTAATTAACTATGAAATTTAATTTAGTTCTTCAAAGCAATAATTCTACTTTAATAAGACTTCAAAACTGATAGAAGAATTTTTTGAAAACAAGAAAAATTAATTTCGAAAACTCGAAGTAAAATGAATTTTTAATTTTCAAAATTGAAACGTTCGTTATTTTAAGCTGAAAACTATTTAATTTTTAAGTCAAAAAAATTAATGAACTTTTTAAAAATTCCTATGAACAAATTTAAAAATCGATGACTTGTTTAAAGCGTAAATAGGAGAGAATATGATTTACAAATGAAATTTTTAAAAAATATTCTTTCTATCTTGCAGTACGTCAAAAAATCATTTTCTCACAAAAAAGGGACAAAACTTGATGAATAAATGAGGCCAAAACTTGCATATTTTCCATACCCAGAGTAAAATCTTTATAATTGCCATAAAGTTGGAACTCATGTCGCGACTTTACGCCAGAAAAAGGTAAAAACTTTATAGCAGTTAATAAAATTTAAAGAAATGTAAAAAGTTTCTATTGAAAAATATTTTAAATACCAAAAATTACAATTTTAACGTCTTATTAATAGCTTTTTTATATCCAATTTAATCCCAAATAATTAAATTCAGAGTTTTTAAACTACTGGTCGATAGCCAGTAGCCAAAAGCTACTAACTAGATTCTAGTTTTTACTCTGATTAAATTTATTGAAATTTTTAAAATCAAAGTTTCATTGCCTTGTTTCCATGTTCTTTTCCTGCCTTGTTCAATTTAAATTTAAATGTGTAGTTTCGGTAGCTCTGTGGCAAGAGCGTGAATGAATGAGACGGTAGCAACGACGATTGTGGAGTAAAAGTTAATAAGCAATATGTGCACACACATAGAAATATGCTAATGCTCTTAATAAGTAGTGTGCTTGTTCAGTAATATTGCCTAGCAAGCGAATAACAAAGAAAAACTTTTTAATTACAAAAGCATGAAAAAAAATATTGAAATTTTTGCAGTTTCTTTTAGCACCAGTTTCAGGCTCAAAAGCAAGACAATTAAATAAAACAGCAACAGACCTCGTTTGGTGATCATTCACTTGTATTACCGCTTGCGAGCTGTTCACCTCGTTATTTATAGTCCAATTCTCTTGGTATTTCTTACATTTGCATTAAAATCATCGCTCGCATTTGCCTAAAAAATGTCTTCTAATATCCTACATTAGCGCACAATATTTCATTTGTAAATGAAGTCTCAAGCTATGAGGACAGAGACTGTAAGTAAAATAAGTATGAGAGAGGAAAATTTAATGTTAATATCTTGAGTACACTCGAGCGCATTATTGTGTTTATATGTATGTAGAATGATGGTGTGTCTAAGCTTCTTATTCATGTTTAAGTGGCAAAAGAGAAGAAGCTGCTTGCATGTGTACCCTCTTCACGCCTTGTTCTCTTAAGGAGTCTCTTTTGCTTGCTGCCTTTTAATTTTAAAGTTCTTTAAAGTGACCAAAAATTTTCTTATCATTATGAAGAGCTTTTGTGTGTGTATGTGATGTTTGTAAATGAAATTAATTTGATGCTTTAAGTGCTTTCAAGTGAAAATTCATTGTTAGATGAAAGACAACGATTGCAAACTGTATTAAATTGTTAATATATTATCTTTGAATAAAATATTATAGGAAACAAGGAGAAACAAATAGTGAAAATAAAGTAAATTTTGTAATTTGTTAGATTTTTCATTAGAGTTGTTTGTCCTTGATATAGAGTTTTTAGATTTTTATACATTTAAAAATTATTAACAAAAAAATTAAATTATGCTTGAAATATGCAGTATTAGGTTTTTTTCAATTGGCTGGAAACATTTTCGGATTTTTTTTTGGTTTTTGTAGAACTTCAGTAAAACATATTTGGCTTAAAATATGATAATTTTATTGAGCTCTATAAAAGGAAATAAATTTGATTTTTTTTATTTATAGCATTGCATTGAATAAATTTACAAATTAAAAATTTTAATAAAATAAGTGAATTTTTCATTTTTGAAGATAATTTTTGATAGAATTTCTTTAACTTTTTTAAAAAATTTATGTTTGATGAAAGAAATTGAAATTTTCAATGTAAACAAAAAAAACGTTTTGAAATTCTTAAATTTAAATAGTTTAAAAGTTTTAAATCTATTAACTGAGATTAACTAAAAGAAGCAAAATCAACGAAATGAAAACTAAGCAATTTAATTTTCAAATTAACAAAGAATTCTTCGAATTTTGTTTCACTTCCGAGTTATCAAAACTATGTTGTGTTTTTAGTTTATATGCCTTTGGCATGCAATAGGAAGTAAACAAAAAGTTGTAACCTGTTTTTGATTACTCAAAACTCAAAAGTTTCATTAATATTTCGCAACTCAATAATTTTTTGAATTTTTCAAAAATTATTATTTTCTTTTAATTAAAAATTCAAAAATAATTAAAATTTTTCATTTTCAAAATAAAATTTGAATTTATTTTTAATATTTTTTATAATTGAAATTCCATAAAGTTGACTGCAATGATGTGGAAGATAATTCATCATTAAAGAGAGAAATAGAGAGAAAATTAAAGCGGATTGTTAAACAAAGGAAATAAAGAAAGAAATTTTTTTCTCTCTCTTTTAAAGAAACACGAGAAAATGAGTTCAAATAATCAGCTTGGAATCTCAAAATTCTTCGTGCAATGAAGAAAAAAAGAAGAAGAAGGGAAAAATTATTTTCTCTCATTCCATTTCGAATTGTAGAGAAACAAAACGAACATATAAACTGTTAGTCAGGGCAAAACTGTTTTTTATTTCATGAAAATAAGAAAAATTTATTTAATTTTGTTACGCCATGAATGATAGTTTCACGAGGAAGAGTTAAAGAAAAATATTTAAATAAATAATTTTTTTTTCTTCTTTTCTTGCAGCAGCAAACGAGCGAGAATGTTTCCACAAACAAGAAAAAAAATAGAGGAGGAAAACCTCATCAGAATTCAAGAATTAGCTTTCAGAAGAACGCTCCAAGAAATAACATGAAAAATGCGGAAAATGCCTTTTGCAAAGAAAAATTTTAGTTTTGTCTTAACTTCACCATGCATCCAGCTTTCTTCACAATTAACATTGGTGAACAAGTGTATAAAAGAATATGATGAGATAACTATCTCAAGGAAATTTCTTTAACATGTGGCAAACAACATCATTTTGGGTCATGATGCGGATAAAAATGTGTTGTAAGAACTTTTATTTTTTCATATACAGACGCGCTTATTTCATCAAAAAAAGTTTTTCAACGCAACTGCGAATTTTTTTTGGATCAGTGTGTAGAAACATGAACAAATTTGTTTGAAAATTTTTCGAAATTGAATTTTGAATTTCAAAAAAGTCAAAGTTTAAAGATTCCTAAACTCGTATTTTGGCATTTCATCATAAAATAAACAATAAATAAGGAAAAATAATGCCATTTTAGTGATTATGAAAGATAAAATTTGAAAATTATTTAACGAACTTTTCGAAAAAGAGAAATTTTTCAACCAAAAAACTTTTAAATAACAATTTGTTAGTTTAACAGAGTGTAGAAATGGAAAGGAAATTTAGAAGATGCTTTTACAGTTGACCGTGAAAAATAACAAGCGTAAATTGATTAAATGCTTAATCTTATAGTTCAACTTATTTAAAAAACTTTTTAAATTTTCATTTTTAACGAATTTTTCGAAATTCAAATTTTTAATTTTCGAAAATATTTTCTGTTTCCACATCCTGACTTTAACTTGCACATGGAACAAGTCAATTTAATTACGGAAAAAAGAAGAGAAAAAGTTTTGCTAACTAGCCTTTTTAATCATTAATGAAGTTGTAAATTGTATGCAGATCTATAAAGCAATTTCCTAAATATAATAATTTCATATTCAGTGAATGAAAGAGTGAAAGACAGGTTAATAAAGAATGCAGTGAAAGATTAAAAATCTCAAGAGATTAATTTCTAAAGAAAGTAGACAGAGAGAAGCGGTAAGAGCTTCTTTTCACCTTTGTGAAGTCGCTCCTTCTTTTTTAGTCATCACAATTTCAAGCTCTATCCTCTCCATCGTCTCACAATCTCTAACATCTGTGTGTTTTTTCATGAAGAACAACAAACTTAATTTTCTGGCATGTGAATATTTTATGCTGCTGTCATGCTTCGAAGATTAATAAATAATTAAAATGTAATTCATACTCTATATTTTTATATGTTTGTGAACGAACAAGAATGGAATGCTTCTGCTTCTTTTGCCTCTTAGATAATCCTTTCTTCTTTTTCTTTTCATCTTAAGCGAGAAAGAGAAATTTGTTAATATTTGCATATATCAAATTTCTAGTCTTTGGATTTGTGGTGCCGTGAGCTTAGATTGATTGATGGAAAATTCACTAACTAACTTTAGTTGAGTTTTTTGATGAAAATATTCTTTTTGTTCTTCTTATAAGAAATAAAAGAAAAATTATTACTTTTAACGGTTAAAATAAAATTTGAATTTTTGTTTGTTTATAAACAAAAATATATTAAAATTTTGTCAAATTCAAAGATTTAAAGAATTTTGTTGTTTATTTAAGTTCTAAACATTAATTTTAAACAAGCAATTAATCTAGAAACAAGTTTATAAAACTTTTAAAACGATAAAAATTTAAAAGTTTTTAAAGAAGAAAATTGGTAAAATTAAAAGCTTTAAAGTACTTTAACTTGTTAAATGTGACTAATTACATCAAGATAACATAGAAAAACTACTTTGTAAAAAGATAAAGAAGCTCTATTATTTCTTTGGCAATAATTTTCTTCTCCTTAAAGTTTCGTGCAACACTTAATTGGCACATGAAAAATATATACTATTAGCCCCAATATGAATTCACAAGTTGAGAAAACTTTAGATCGAAAATTTTCTTTCAACATGAGAAGTTCACAGAAATGCAAAAATCACGATATAATTTCCATCGAAATCGCCCATTAAAAAGTATTTTTAATTACGTTAATAACACGTTTCATCGCCGTCATCATCACGTTTGGACTTTCTGGCTTGTTGTCGTGTGCATACACACAATTTTTAGATTCACATACGACATACATGAAAATATGTGTCACAGTAATTATGCACGCAAATACTTTTTAATTGTTGATATTGTGATGATAACAAATGAAATGCGAAATATACGAGAATGTTTGGTCTGCGGAAAGAGAGATACAAGTGTGACAGAGATTTTCTAATTTTTCTGTCCACAACTCAACTAATCGCTACACAATGTACATGATAGTAAGCTATTTGCATTATTTTCAATTCACGTAAAAAACTGGCATTTAATGATTATCGAAAATAAACTTGTATGAGTACTATAATAACGTTTAATCTAAATTTAAATTTTTCTAATTTCGAAAAACATAAATTTTAATTTTCGAAAAAGCAGTTAAATTTTAAAAATGAATTATAAAATTGCAGCAATTTAATTTATAAAAATGTAATTTTTAACCTTCACCAGTTATTGAGAAAAGTTTTAACAAAAATTTCTCTAGAATTTACCACAACCAGCATGATTGTTACTATTTTCAAACACAAAAGCCAAAATGAAGCTGAAACAATTTGTGATGACAGCTTAATGCATTTCTAAAGTCTGTTCAGGTACGCACATGCATATTCAGTGCATATTTAAAAATTTATATTCATTTAAAGTTATAAAATTTTCGAATTATGAATAAGAGAGAAAAAGGTATTATGAGAAAAGATAAACAAACTTTCTGCTTCTCATCATTACGTGACATTTCATATTTCTTTGATTGTTTCTTCTAATTAATCCCTCTTTGTATCCATGTTCACGCGTTTAAGTAAATTTTAAGTTCTTTTCTTCAATTGACAACAACAACGATGACGACATTTCCTTGTAGGCTTTCCTTGATAAGCTTATTTTCCATCTTTTATCATCACTCTCATCATCGTCATCGTTCATGAGAAAAAATTGTATATATTTTCTTTTCTCTTCTCATTATTACGCGCTAGAGAAAACTTTTTATCTCTAAATAAGAAGAGCAAAGTGTCTGACTCTGTTCAGCGTGAAAATCAGACTGAGAAAATTCATATCGAGGGTTTCAATTGGAAATGAGAAGAATTTCCAAAATGAGTACATTTCTCCTACTGGAAATTTTTCTTCCCCTAAATTTTGTGATTTCTCCTTTTTATTCTTTGAACCGTACAAATGTTTTGAGGGTGAATGTGAAAGAGATGAATTTTAGACGAATTCATTTGAAGGGGAAATTTAAATTTGAAGTGTTTAATATTAGAAGAAATGCGAAAGAAATATTGAAAGATTTTAGAGATAATTTTGATATTTTTTGTCTCATGCTGAAACTTATTTTGTGGGGAAGATTTTTAAAATAAAATTTCAATGTTTCTTACAAGGCAAAACAACTGTAATTAATGTTACAAAATACCCACATTTATTTCGTCTTATTTTCTTAGAAAAATTTTCAAAGAAAGAAATCTTATCAATAAAATCAATGTGAAACAACTCTTGTTAGTGAAAACAAAGAAATCATTGAAAAACAGAAACCTTTTATGAAATCGTTAAAAAATCTTTTGTTAGTTTGTTTGAGCTTAGGTGAACAGAAGCTCGATACGACCATTGACAATCTCCTGAAACTTAACCAAAAACGGTAGTCGAAGAAATTAAAACTGTTTTTCTTCATAATTCTTTCATTTTCACGTTCTTGACTTTACATGTGAAGAAGTGTTGCTTATATGGAGATTTTAAATTATAAAAAGTTACGTTAAATATATCAGATACAAATTTGTATAATAATTTACTGAAATCGCAATGTTTCCTGCTTTCCATCCTCTTCGAATCGACCGTAATTTCGAATTCGAAATTTCTAACTTTATTTTTCGAACATCATTCAAACTCAAATATGTTCGTTACAAATCAACTGATGATGACATTGTTTGAACTTTTATTATGTTGATCAAAGTGTATCATTTCCTCGCTCTGGAAAATGATATGTCAGTAAGACCGGCCGATCCTACAGTAATAATGCTTTGCTTAGGTTATCAAAGAGAACTGTTCTTGTTGCGCACAAATGCATGGCTTTTTATTTAGTAAAAGTTTCAAAAATAATAACATTCTATCAAAAAATCTAACAAAATATCAAAAAACTAAGAAATCAACAAAAATTCTAACAAACTAAAATTTTTTGTTAGTTTCATACAAAATTTTTGAGTTTTGCTAACAAAAGTTGAATTTCTCCTTGAATAAAATAATTTAAAGAATTTTGATTTTTACAAAAAAGAGAAGAATATGAGTTAATGAAATACAAACATGAATAAAGAATTTCTGTCATATGAAGCATTAAAATTTTATTCAATTTATTTTAGGAAATTTTCACTAACATAATTTGAATTTTATTTAGTTAAAAGGTTGTTTCTCATCTTTCATTTACCACGCAAATTCTTTTAACGTTTGAATTTTCATTTTATATCTCAACTATCAAAAGTTTCTCTTGTTCAAGGTTCTTTTGCTTCTTCTTACTTTATTTTGTTATATCGACCCTATCATAATTTAAAGTATAAAAAATGGTGAAATGCTTTTAGGCCACCAGTCATGACTATACAGAACCATAATTTTCAATATAACAGGTGACAAATTATTATTAATATTGGTGATTTGAAAATAGACCTTCATTTTTTTCTTTCTCATACCTTTTACCATTTTCTTCTTATTTTAAGAAGCAGAGAAAGATAAAGTAAAAAGCAAAAAAGGATTTTTTATAGTCGATCGCTCCGGGAGAAAGTTTCTTCTTTTGCCTACCTCTCGCAACAATATCTTGATGTTTAGCGCTTTCATTAATGCCTTCACAAATGCAAAAGTGCCTTACGGGAATTTATGCTAAATAGTTTTGACGCTTTTTTTCCTTTTCATAGAGCGCAGCCTTGTCTTACTTGCTGTTGTTGTTTTGCCTTCTTCTATTCATTTTCCTTCCTTCACTCTATACACGAGCAATCCCTTATCTGATTATCATCAGACAGATTCTATTGTTATAATATTTTTCTCCTTGAGATGGCAAGGGAAAAAGCAAAAATTTCAAAGCGTTAAACATTACTGACATCTTGACGTCAGAAAGTTTCATCGCGTAGTGCGGCAGTGGCAAAGAGGGATGAGTTGAAAGTGAAAAAAGATCCTTGATGGCTTTTAAAATCCATGACACATTTAACAATGGATTAAAACAGATTAAAATACATACATACACAATATTTTCTTCTTATGCGCTTCGAAAATGATGACAACAAGATGATGATATAAAAGGAGAAAGACTTTGACATTGATAGAATGAAAATTTATACAATATCTTATATGATTAGATTTTAGAGAAAATTAAACCAAGAATTTATAGAAAAATTCATTTTTTAAGGAGCTTTGTCGAGGTAAAATTTCTATTTGCGTTTGTTTTTCTTAATATAGAAGTAATTTGGAATTTACTTAACCGCAATTAAATCTCAAACTTTACATTTTTAACGAAAACTGTCGATGTAAAACTAACATGCTATAATCAAACCAATGTAGAAATTGTAGAGGCGGCTAAATCGTTTTTGAAGTGCCATCTACAATTTCCATAGCGGAATTTTTTGTAAATATTATCACAGGCAATCTAGGCCGCCTGTTTAACAACACTGAATCAAACTTCCCTATACAGTAACATTTTGTTGATCCTATAAATCATAAACAGGAGAATAAAAATTTCTTTTTCACAGTTTTTATTTGTTTACAATTACAAGTGTTATTGTAGAATTGTAAAATTTTGTTGTAGAAAAAAAATTGTAGATTCAAAAGAAAATTTAAAATTTAATTTAACGGAAAATCAAATAATAAAAAGAAATATTTCTTTCATAAAAAAGCTCAAATTGACTTATTTCAATGCACAAAGAAAATGAAAAATAAATGTTTAATATCACATATATTGGTTGATGTTTGAAGATGTCTAGGGATTGAATTTTTATTGAATTTTCGCTCTATTTGTGAAATTGAACACGAGCATTGTCCCTACCTTGTCTTATCTACTTTAAATTCATGTCATAATCAATGTTTGAATAAAAGGAAACTTTAAAATGATGATGAATCATTTTCATAGTAGAATAAGTGAGAAGAAGTGAGCTTTTAAAATTCAATTCAGTTACAGAACTAAGTAGATCAAGATTAAAGATAAAGGAAGACGAAAGATGACATTAGCAGTATGTTCTGTATGTTAAGAAAAAGAAAAAGAATGAATATGATTATAAATCCTTCATATTTTCTCTTTCTCACTTCTTTTTCTCGACATTAATCTCGTGATATGTATTTTCAAGGCATGTTCATTTCATGCTTCTTTTCTGCTTTTTCTTATATGTGAGTGTGTGTTGAGATAGTTTTCAGATATAAGGAAGGTTGGGTTTAAATATAAATCTTTCTTTTACATTTATAGCTTCATGCACATCAAGAGAGTACATTATATAGGTGAAAATGGGAATAATTCATTTATGATATTTTCCTTTGAGCTATTACAGATTGCAGAGAGTGCTCTAAAAAGGACTCCAATGTGACATTATTAATCCAACACGCTCTGAAGAAGAACTGAGAAATTGTTGTTGTCATCTTTCTCTATTCTTTCTTACTATTCTCTTTTGTGATTTCACCTTCTAACAACTGCAATATCATGCTATATAGAGCACAAAGATTCAAACAATGTTTAAAATTGAGTTATGTTTCCTTCATATTATCATTTTCTTCTTTCCTTTTTGTTTCTTATTCTACTCAAGTTGAAGGTCGTTCATTTGATTAGAGAAAATATTGAATGAGGTTTATGGCCAAATTGAATTCTTTAGGATAACTTAAAAAACAAAAATTTTGAAAATTTTTCTTTTGCATCAATTAAATTCTTAAATTTTTTAAAAATCTACCAAAATTACAGAACTAATCATTTTGTGCCGATTTTTGGTTTGTAATGTGGTCCTTTTAAAGGTTTCTTATTTTTTTTCGTATTCAAGTTTTGAAAGATATAAAACGTTTTGTATTTTTCAATCTTTTACATCTCAAATAAAGACTTAAACAGAGTTGATTCTAGCAAAGCTCGCCGGTTTGATAAATAACTCAAAGTCAAAGCTTTATAATTTTAAAAACTCTTTTGCTACTGATTCTATAAAGCTCTGCGAGTAAAATAAAAGTAACTTGAAGGTTTGTAGTTGAGTTGACTGGTGATTTATTTCAATTTTTGTCTTCAAATCTACAATTCGAGACATAACTAAACTACAGTTCAAGCACAAAACTTCAAATTACTTTTATTTTAC
>JACWBX010003812.1:4971-20595 GCA_014622435.1 Polypedilum pembai
AATTTCTTATTAAACATAAATACAATTGTTCCCAAAGGTTTTATGCATTGCACTTGCAGTTTTATTGAAATTTGAACATTTCTATCATTTTTCTTTTCATTGTTTACATTTTGTTGTTTTCTTTTTTAGTCTCTATCTAAGTAGGCTTTGTTCATGAATGCGTAAAAGTGGAATCTTTGTAGCTTTTGGCTTCTTTCTACAGTGGATTTTGGCTACTGACTACGGACCATTAGTTCAACAACTCTAATTTATCAAATGAAAGGGATAGTTTATTTTTATTCTCATTTGTTTCTACCTCTAATTTAAAGCCCAATTAGTCGATTCAATGCTGGAATACATGCGAAATACCGTAATTTACATTTGAAATTTTCGCATGTTCTCAAAATGTTACAAAATTCACAAAAACCTCGTTAAAATTATGTACATAGATATGATAGTGTTCTGGAGTCAAAATTTTGCCTAAAATACTTCATGAAATTAGCAAAAAAAGATTTTTTAAATAATTTTCCAGTCGTGCACATACAAAAATGAGCAAGAAAGATCAAATAAAGATCAACAAATTGCTCTTATTTGCTCTTTGTTGATCTTTTTTGTGTTTGCACATCTGAACTTTGGGAATTTAATCTAGATAAATTAGTGATAAAGTATAATAAAGAACTAAAAAAGAGCTACATGTGACTACGCCTGGATAATTTCGATATTAATTTAATCGAATTTTCATTAGATTGAATTTTTCAACAAAAAGCTGTTCTGGAATAAGAAAAAATGCTTTAAATACGTCATTGATGGTTAATTTTTTCATCTCTTGTTACTTTAAATATGAAAGTTTATCTGATTATTGACTCTTCTATGTATACATGGAGAATGAAGGAGATAAAGAAAATTAACAGATTATAGTGATGTTGATGATGATTATTATGATAGAGGCATGATGAGAAATGTAATGGGATTTTGTATTTGTTCAAGGTAATTTAGCTTTGATGTTGCGTATAAAGAAATTTTCATTTCTTCCCAATCTATCATCAAACACATGATGAGAGAAAAACATCAAAAACTGACATTTGAATGTCGCACAAGTATCAAAACCTGCCTCAATAAATTGCCAACTAAACAAAATATCACTCATTCACCCACTTTCAATTTTAATTTGAAAAAACACTTAAGGAAGTATATTTTTAGACTGTTGAAATGATCTAATATTAGATGAAGATGAGACGATAGTAAAAATTAATTTTTTTGGTGTAAAAAAATATCATACATGAAATTTCATCCACGATGAATGATGATGAAAGAAATTTGATAATTATTGATTTTATGTAAAATTTTTATCTCAATTCAGCCAAAATTTCTACACACACATATACAATTCATGCATACATTTGCTTTCTCTCTTAATAAATTATTCATAAGAAAACAAAACACAATGCACAAAGAAAGATATAAATCGGTATTCGAAAATTTCAATTTCATATAGGAAAGCTGAAAAATGATTTTTACTCGCTTTGTTGATACAATTTTAAGTGCATCAGATTGAAACAACATTCGTTCATAGATTTATTTTGAGAGAAAAGCACAAAAGTCATTTTTGCATTTTCTATTGTCATAGCTCTCTTAATAGAGAGGAAACTACACTTGTTAAAGCCATTTGAATTGTTTCCTCGCTTCTCTTCTTTTTCTCTCTTCATTCACCGTGATTATGGTAATTTATTTCGTTTTCACAATGTGCCTTTGAGCTTTTTTTATACGCTGTTTGTATCTATGCATGAATATCATCATCATGAAGGGAAATGTTGATTAAAATTCTTTGTGCGTATCATTTATTGTCTTTTATTTGAATATTTCTTTACTCGCTTCTTGTTGCTGCTCATCTTATTATACAAATTGTAATTTTTATAGCAATTTATATCTCACTCTCATGTATGAGTGAGCTTGTCTCATATTTCAGAAATTTGAATATTTTTTTTTCTCTCTTTAATATTGACTGTTTCTTAAAGGAAAACTTCTGTTAAATAAACTCAACTTTTGCTATTAAATATAATCATTTTTCTCAACTAAGCTCATGTTTATCTACTTAAAGAATACATAGACAAATAATTTTCTCAGGAGGAAAGTTATAAAGAAAGAAAATTTTCCATGGTATATTTAGAAGTTTTAGCGCTTTTTTAAAAATTTTATTGTATTCAAAATCTGAGAATTCTTTTGATTTTCGATTTTGATATACTTTGATTATTTTTATTCTTTGTTAATGTCAAATTTTCTTAATTCACCTTCTTTAGACTAAACTTTTAGTGATTTTATACTTCTTTAGTCAAAAAGATTTAAGAATCACCTTTTGATTGTGAAAATTTCTCTTTAAAAACAGAAATTTTTAACGAAAATCGAAAATGTAAACAAAAATTGTCCTAGTAAACATAAAGAGTTCTCAGGCCTTGATTTTAGTTAAATTTATATGAAATTTTGTTGATTTTCGTATTTTAATGACTAAATTTTAGTTTTTAGTCATTTTTGACAATAATATATTTTTGCACATGTAGCTGCGATAGTAAATAAGTGAATGACTGTTTCTATAAAATTTTGAAAATTTTTGAACTTAGTCAAAAAGTATTTTATGAAAAATTTCCAGAACAAATTAATTCTATTTCAAATAATTCAAATCTCATATTAAAAACCTTTAAAAAGAGTTATTGAGATGTTTTTAAGCAAATTTTATACTATATTTTAAGTTTTGATAAACATTTTTAGATAAATTAGTTAATATTGTAACGTTTTTTTTTTTCAAATTAATGATAAACAATTTGGATGCTAAATTTGAATTTTTGCTTGTTTACACTTTCAAAAAATTTATATTCGTAAAACATTCAAATTCTTTTTAATTTGCAAACTTAAGTAAGGTTAAATAAAATCTAGGCAAAAGAACTTTCTCTTTTTGCCACTTTTTGCAGCTTTTTGCAACGTTTTACGGAAGTTCTTTTGCCTTGAATAAAAATTAATAATTCAATAAAACATTTGTTTCATCAGTCAAAGTAAATCAGTAAATTCATTTTCATTCAAAAAAACTAGCAAAAATAAGATTTTCTATCTCTGCCATAATTCTAAGAAAATCCTTATGAAACTTTTATGTTAACCATCATCATAAATATCACATCCCCACACACATACAACTTTTCAATTTCTTCTCGTAAAAGAGAGAAACTCTTTTTGTATTTCAGCAAATAAAGCTGATGTTGAACATTGCTATGAAGAGTGTAATTTGTTACTTGTAGGCTATAAGTTTTTCGCTGAAATAAAGCAAAAGAGAGAAATGAAAACCAACGAAGCCGACTTTCTTGAGCTGTTCATGTAATGAATTATTCATTATGACAAAAAGGCATGGTGTAGTTCGAATTTTCTCTCTCTCTCTAATATTTAATTATTAATTAATTCAACAATGCGAGTGCAGAACGAATATATTAGGATGAGAAATTATATTAATTCAATATCTTGCGGGTGTCAATATCATAGAAATATTTTCGTTGAATTTTAATTGGCAAACTTTTCTTTCTGATCTGATTTTTCTTGAATGACAGTTTTTGTTGAATGTTAATAAATCTTTAAGCTTTTTCAAAATATCGATACTAAAGTGAGTCTTGTACTGTGGAAATCATGTCTGTTAATTGAAAACAACACGGCTGAGTGCTTTTGAGAATGGAATATTTTTGTGCTGATTCGGAAAATTAATGTACATCTATATCAACTTTAGTGGTTGAGAATGAAAGACAGAAAATTGTATGGTGCCAACAGGTTGGTCTGAAATTAATGATTATGGAAATTTGCATTGTGTAAAAGAATATATGAATGAAATTATAGCTTTGTGTGCAATTAAATGCTTTTATTTTTAGGTGTAAATGTTTTAGATATGAGAAAATAAATTTTGGTATAGACAGAAATTTTTGCTTTTCTGTTATTTGTTGAAATGAATATTGAGTTCGAAATGAGTCTATTGGAAATGTTCAGTTTCTAAAATTCAGAGCTCAAACATTAGAATTCTTTGTTGATGAATGCCTTTAATTTGTTTTTAAGAGCTTTTATTTAGTTTCCAAGCTTGGCTAAAAGCTTTAATTCAATTTCAATTGCATTTTATGTACAACATTTAAAAGTTTAATGGTTTGAATTAAACATTATTTATTGCTTTATTCTCTAAGTTCCTACTTTATGTTTACTTTATATGGACTTATAGCTTTAACCAAGAAATGCAAACTTCATCAAATAATCGAAAAAATTTTTTACATAAATGTCGCTCTTTGTTGCTCCCATTTACTCTTGTTTTTGGTCTTTCTTGCTCTTTTTTGTATGTCCACGCTTGAATAAATCAACAACAAAGGATAAAATTTTTGATACTTTCCATATCAAAGAGAAATCAAATTGGAAAATTTCGGATAAAAATCATTTTCAAGAACATCTTTTTGAAGTTGAAAAAAATCTAAATTTTCCAGACACACGTTGCTTTTTGTTGATCTTTATTGCTCTTTTTCTGTACTTTGGCACTAATTTATCCATATTAAATTTCCAAAGATTTGGTTTAAAAAAAAGTCCAAAAAAGATCAAAAAAGAGCACAAAACAGCAAAAAGGAGCAACAAAGACCAATTTGTTGATCTTTATTTGATTTTTCTTGCTCTTTCTTTGTGAGTCCACATATGCCAAATTTTAAGAAATCATTTTTTCACTATTTTCATCAAGTTACTCTAGCTAATAAACACTAAATAAAACAATAAAATGCAAATAAATTTTTGATTTTAACCAAAATTTTCAATGATTACTTTGTTTAAGCTATCAAAAGATAAAATCCATTGGCTTCAACTTCATACTACAGTAATTAATTGAAAATTAAATTTGACATGAAAGCAAGATGAAAAGAGAGAAAAAACATCAATTGTTTTTCATTGTCATTGTTTAAATATTCATCATGAGTTTTTTAATGCACAAAAAATTTAATTGAAAAGCACAAATATTTGTATAAAAATTGACCTTTTCGAAAAAATCCTACAAACGCAATTTTATTCTCTTTAATTTTCATCATGAAGAGGGAAAAAAATCCCTAGAGTAGCTGCTGAAATAAAATTCATCAGAATTCCCTCTGAATAAATTGGTTCTTTTAAACAGTTTCTCTATTAATAGTCATAAATTGAGAAGGACATTGAACAACAGAGTGTGAGGGAAATACAAAAACACCATATTGTATTTGTTTGTACACAAATGTGTGAATAGGTAGAAATAAGAGAGAGAGGGAGAGAAACAAAAAAAGAGCATTTAAAATGTATATACAATACGAAAATTCAACTACATTTCAGTGCTCCGCAATGCAGTCGTGGTGCTTTGTTAAATATTGCAGAAGTTCTAGAACTCTTGAACAGTAAAAGTATAAATATAAAATAATAAAAATAAGTGACATTCAAAGCTCTGGCATTGAATTTTTCTCGGACTATATTTGTCACTTGCTTTCACCCTCATTTTTGTGTGTTCATGTTGTTGATTATATTGAAAATGAATAGAAAATTTGTTAGATATTATCAAGAGAGATGCTGCAGCATGAGATGACAAAAATATCAAAAGCAGCAGTCGCTGTTCGTTGTTCCATAAATATAGAAAATTATTAATGTTAATTAAATACCTTTTGGCTTTGGTGACATGCCGTGAGGACAGTTTATTTAGGGTTTTTTCATGATAATTATAGAAATTGCTTCATACTGGAGTGAGAGAAAAATTATATCAACCGCAAATGTTTTTTCAATCATGATTTTAATTAATAGTGCATTGGACCATGTTGTAATTTCACTAAAGCTTGCAATTTTCACAATATGTTCAAGCTCAAAATATTCAATAAAAAAATACTTTCAAAATCAGACAACAGTAAACATTTCTTTCATATTGTATATTGCAAAAGCTTGTAAATGGAAATTTTGTGCTCGAGACAGCTTGGGATGTGTGTAACTGATGGAAAAGAGAAAATTTTTCTTCTTATTTTTTGTTTTTTCGGAAAACTGTTGATTATTTGAGAGAAGAGAGAGAAAAAAAGTAAAATTGAGAGGAAAAAAAGCGGGGAATTAAAAATTTTGTTATTTTTATGAAGCTTCAATGAATTTTTAAATTTTTTATTTAACTGCACAAAGTTCAAAAAGAAAATTTTTTTAAAAATTTTTAATTTGAAGAATTTTTGAAACTTTCCTTAATGAAAATTCCTTCAAGCAACAAAATTTTTGATCTACATCGAGCGAGTAGAAAAGAAAAACATTTTCGCACTACATCATGTTGTCTCACTCTCGCCAACTTAGTCAAGGGCTCTCTCAATAATTTTGCAAGGCAGTTGTAGTTTAACTCTCGTGATGTTAAGATCAATGTTTATAAATTTTATTTATTTTCAATACATTTTGTTGTATATAATTTAAGGCTTTTTAGTTTCTATATTTCTTCTTAATTTTCTTTATCTACACCGCGTAAAGAAATTTTTTCAATGAGAATGAAAAAGTGATTTTAAAAAAAATTTTTTTTCAAATTTAAAAAGTGAATAAAGAAGAAGAAGCAAAAGCAAATTTGCTTGTAATAATAATAAAAAAAAAGAAGTGTGAGAAAAATTCACTCCAGTATCTTCATTAGTGAAATCCGGGAGAAAGAAAAAGAAAATTTTCCATATAAATTGTGTGAGAATAAAGATGAAAAATTTAAATAAGAAAATTTCTTTTCTCCTTTAAGCTTCGAAGCCGTTTTTTATGGTGCAAATTAAAAATAAATATTTATAATTCAAAATGATGAGATCTGATGGATAATTTCTCTCTTTTTCCTTCCAAAAAAACACCCGCAAAATACATAAAATATAAATTAAAAGAACGAAAGATGAAGAAATAGTAATTATCTCTACCTGTATTAATTAATTAAGATTGATGAAAATAAATTTTATAAAAAAAGAATATGCAGAGTGTGAAAATGAAGTGAATTTTATTTTTTATCTCTTTCTCATATTTTTTATTCGCGAGTGAAAACACCAAATAAAAAAAAAATTTGTAGTTAGATTATGCTATGGATATGATCAAGAACTTCCTCATAATAATAATAATAAGGATTAATTTATTGTGCAATATCAAGTAAGGAAGAAAGAAAGAAAAAGTTTTAATAATTTTTATGATTTATGATGTTTGTTCATAATTGTTGCATTATCATCTGAAATATTTATGAGTTTATATATTTGTTGCCAAAAAAAATTCTAAAATTCGATAAATATTTCTGCAAGTTGTTGATTGTGTTATGAATCATTTTTAAAAAAAATTTTATGAGGTTTTTATGTTGTGGTTTTTCAAATTTTACGTCTTTGCCTTTAAATCATTTAGGAAAAATTAATCTACGTCAGAAAACTTTTTTTTTGACAAAATATGCGTTTGAAAATCTCACAATTTTATGAACTCTCGAGAAGAGTAATTTTTTCATATAAATTATTCACTACGCGACTGACTTTTTGAGTAAAACGAGAATGGAAAGGTTTTTATCCTCTCTGTAATTGCTTTGACTTATTTGAACAATTTCATGGACTTAATTGTAAAGATGGATGAAAATTTTAAGTGAAATCTTCAATCATTTTTTGAGTTTATTTGTTTTACAATCTTAACTTAATTGAAAATTTCCTGAAAATGTTTCAAAGTGTTTTAATGTAGTGAGAAAAATGTATTAAAAACAAGGCGAAAAAATTCTGATTCAGAGTGATTAAACCATTGCTTCGTAGCCAATAACCAAATGCTACAAGAAAATTTTACTTTTATGATCTCGCTCTGTAACATTGCAATTTTTTAGTGAATTTTTGTTTACAATAATGCAGATTATTTTTATAAAATATTAGAAATATTCGAGCATATAAAAATGAAATTTTTGACATGACTAGTCCGAGCAAGGCAAAGAAACTCTAATGAATCGCCGATTAATCGGAGTGTCTTCACATTATGTCCGAGTGGGATTTAATTCTGCTTCACTTGATAACAAGTTAGATGCTCTGACTATTAAGCTAATGGCGGACACTAAAATTGTCAACTTCAATGTTTTTAATTGCTCTTATAATGTATTATCAAGGGGTAGTCACTGTGGCGACTGGTGAAAAAATAAATTAAAGTGAAAAGAACGAAGATAAGCGAAATTGTTCGCCACAGTGACCATCCCTCTGGTCAAAACTTTTGCTTATTGTTAAAAAAATTCTATTAAAGCGTAAAATTTTTTTACTTATGAATTTAGATTGATATGTTTCTGAAAAGTCTAACTTTGCATTTTAAAATGTGTATTGTTGAAGAAATTTTTTTAAAAATTTCTTTTGTTTACATTTTGCGAAAATAAAAGTTTAACAGGAAAATCATTAAAAACTTTTATTTTTCAGTAATATGACTGAAAGTTTTAACAAAATGCAGAAGAAATAAGTGTAAATTAAGAACATACAAATAGAATAAAATCAAAGTTCTGCTGAATTTTCAAATTCTCAAGGAAAATTTGTTCTTCCAAAGAATCATAAAAGTTGAAAATTTCCTAAGAATTTAAGACTTATAAAGAATGTCTTTGCCTTGAATAAATACAAATTAATTTCTTTCGAAAACAGAAAACTTTCTTATGTGTATGTTTGTCATTAAAAGCTTTTAATTGCAGAAAATTTTCACATCTCTTTTTTACATCCTTCATGGAAGGACCTTTTTTTTCCTTTTCTCGTAATTCTTTCATGCTTATTAATTTTTACATTTGCTTTCGTTTTTAAGAGAAAGAAATAAGGAAACAAAAATGAAGGAAAAAACCATTTGTGTATTTTGCTGTTTACAATTTGGAACGAAAATGAAAATTAAATCTCTTTTATGAAGTATTTTAGTAGTTAAAAACTCGGTAAATTCCTTTATTTTCAAGAATGAAAGAAATTTTTAAGAACAAAAATTTTATTGAATCAAAAAAAAATTTTAAAATGTTTTTCATCACACTTCCACCATCATAATTTGCTCTTTTAACATCATTTTGACATTTAATGTCAAGATCTTTAACATCACTTTAAAATCCAATTTTCATCTTTTCTTCGCATGTCTTTGAATTCACAAAATTTGAAATTTCTTTAGAGACTTCTTCACACATTTATCAAAAAAATCTTTTCTCTTGCTTATTTGGCTCTCTTATTCAAAAATTTCCCTCTGGAGTTATTTTTTCTTTCGCTCGCTTTCATTTCTTGACATGTAAGGCAGGAATGAAGAAAAATTCTTCATCTTCTTTAGCCGTCAATTTTTTTTTCGACATTATTTGCCTAGCAACAGACTCAAAATTTAGCTCGAAGCGTTCATGCTCAAGGGAATAAGAAAAATGTACACTTGAAAATGTTTGCATTTTTTATCATTAAAGAACTTTAGAAAAACAACTTTTTTTCGGGCGTTCGTCTTACATGTCAGAGAGAATGCGGTCATGTCGTAAATATATAGCAGCAAAAACATTCCTATTGTGTAGATGTTTTTCTTGTTCTAGGAGCGAGAGAAAAGAGGGATAAAATGAGAAAACTTTATGCAAAAAGTATGTTATGTGAATTTGTGACCAAGGTACTTAGCATTGCTTCGAGAGAAAAATGTCAACAAAGTAAAAAAAATGCTAGAAATCTCATCGTTATGTGTTGTAACCTTTCTTCCTTTTTTTGACAAGGAGGAATGAAATTGAAGTGGAAAATTTCTTGACTCATATTTATGTGGAATAATATATTTTTTCAGGTAAATTCAACACAAAAAGTTTTCCCAAAAATTGAATCAATATGAAAAAGAAGAAGAAGAAAGGCAATTATTTATGCTCAATTATTTGTCTAATTTCATTAATTCTCAACAATTTTCTCACTTGAGTAATCATTAATAATTTAATATGAAGAATAAATATTTCGCCTTTTTCTTCCTTCCTTCATTCATTTCTCATTGATATTTAATCAGCATTGAATTTGCATTGAAAACGAGATGAGAAAAAAAATTAAGTCACGATTCATTTGAAACTTTTTTTTATTATTCGCTCACATTGAAAATGAAATGCGAGTCCGAGTGAGCAAATTTTTATTGGTATTTTTACCTTTCATGTCACGTAACAAAAATATATAAATATAAAAAATTCCCTTTTGTCCTCTTTCATTTTGACGCAAATGCCGAAACAATAGAGAGCGAGAGAAAGGTGACAACATGATTAATTAAAATAATGATAAAGTGCGGATATGATGATGAGTGCGTAAGGATTATAATTATGAGAATTCTATCCCCTCTTCGTGATCATATCTGAGCACTGAGTATGAGGTTTTAAGAGTTTTATCCTTATCGTGGGAAAACACTTTTTTTCTGTATTTTCATCACATTTCCTGTGCTTAAACTCATAAAATATTCGTACGATCGTAAAAAAAAGTTGAACCCGCTTAATCTGCAATATGCTTTCAGTTCCTTTCAGTATTCATATTTGAATCTGGCAATTCAAGCGAATTTTTTTTATAGAGATTCTTTTTATTGCATCGTCAAAAAAAGCAAAGAGAAATTTGTCACCAAATGTTGATACTTCGATTTTTTACTTAATCTAAATCAATTAATACGAAAATAATAAATTTTCTTTAACCGCTATCAAAAGCGGCAGCTGTGAATAAGAAAAAAGTTGTAATTAAAAATTCCACCAACGCTAAACACCTTTTAGAACCCACATCGCCTTCATAAAATTTTCATTAATCTTAGAATGAGGAAAAGAATTCATTGGATTAAAAGGGTACAGGATTTCAAGCAAATTTAAAGCTTCCTGAGCGAGGCGTTTAACTTTGAATGTGAGGATGATCAAAAGAAAATAAATTTTTTGGTGTTAGAATAATTAAGAAATGTTCATGGAGCGTTTAGAAAATATTTGACCTTTTAGAATTGCAAAAATTTCTTCAAAACAAAAGAGAAATGCCTAGTGAGTGGAAGGAAATGACAAAGGAAATGAAATTCATGTCATAATGAAAAATTAGCATTGAAAATTGCAGACAAAAATTAAAAGCTTCGAAAACATTTCTTCAAGGCTTGAAAAGTTTTATTTATTTCTAAAACATGTTATAAATCAAAATAAATGCCAAGAAGTCTGAACTCCCTGAAAAATTGTCAGTTATTTTTACTCAAATTTGAATTTAAAATAACGCGTTTTATTATAAAAATTTGAAATTTTTATTGAGAAAAACACGCTTAAATTTCAAATTTTTATTGAGAAAAACACGCTTAAATTTCAAATTTTTTTTGTTTAAAAGTTAATTAAATTGCTGAATAAAATTAAATTGTTTTAGCTTTTTTGAATCATTATTGAGTAAATACTTTTGAATTTAGTAAGCTAAATTAAAAATATTTATCGTTTTCACAAAATTTAAGTTTTCATAACAAACTTTTTAACGTATTTTTTCAATTCAAATTGAGAGAAATAACGATTAATCCGAACCCTCTAGAATAAATAATAAATAATTTTGAATTGAAAATTCTCATTTCGATCAGTTTTATTTTCTCCTTACATTAGGAATAAAATTATGAAAAATTAAATCAAAAAGCTTTCAGCTCTTGTCTTTATGATCATAAAAAACAATTTGTAAGTTTTTTTAATCATTTCTATCAATTTTCATACAATTCAATGAACTTAGTCTATTAATTTAGCAACTCTATCATTTCATGCTTGATAAATTTCACTTATAAATTCTTTTCAATGATTTATCGCACTTTTCTCTTTCTTTTTTCCATTTCGACTGTCTTCATAGCAAAAAAAAAAGCCTTCGATATTTGAGCATGTAATAAAAAATCAATAAAAACAATGTTCTCCCTTGGGGTTTGTAACTTTTTGGTGAAAACTTTTTTATTCATGTTTTACAATCAGAGGAAATAAAAAAAGAGACAATGCGAGGGACTCAAAAACTAATTAAAAATTCTATCACGAATGTATATGATTGTCATTAAGGGTAGAATGTGAAGAGTGTGAGAGAAAAAAATTAATTAAAAAATCCTAGCGTTGAACATGTTTCAATCGTGCAACTTCACTTCCTTCAATTTGATTTGTGTGTACATTGTAGTCCATTGCTCTGGGGATTGAGATTGAATATTTAATAATCATCATAGGAAATTGCGACGAAAAGTGAATGAAAAAGTTTTGTTTATTTTTTGCTCTTTCAATCAACTTCTGTTTGTGTTTTTAGTGAGCTCACAAAAGTTATTTTAAAATCTTAATTAAAAGAAAATGGAATAAATTTTTTATTTTTCATTTCTATAGTAAGAGCTAGAATTTGTAATTTAGACGAGTTTTATGTTCTTCTTTTAATTGAGTTAGTGAACAATATCACACTGTCAACGAATAAAATGAATTTATCAGTTTAAATAACAAACAAATAAATTTTCATAATGAACTATTTGGTTTGTTTGATTTTGAAAATATTACGAGAATATCAGGTTTATTTCCTGTATGTATTTGTTGTAGTCGGACTAATGACTAAATGATTGTTTAACAAAATATGTTTAAAATTGTAGCAGTTACATGAAATGCTCAAAATAATTGTTGAAATTCTGTTCAAATATTTCTTACATCTAAGGAGAAGAAAGTTTTTTAATTGACATGAAGTTAGTGCCAATAAAGCATAGTTATGAGTCTTTAAAATCAAAGTCCGAGACTGTTTTGCAACTTACTGATATTCAATGATTTTTAGTCGAATAAAAAATATAATACTAATCGATTAACTTTTAATTGAAAGTTAGTTAAAATTTTCAACTAAAATTCATCTAAATTTATTCGATTAAAAAATTTAAACTAAAAATCAACTAAATTATAATCGATTAGTATTATTTTTTTAATCGACTAAAAATTAGTTGAATTTTAGTTAGTTGCAACTAGATTTCAAAAAGATTTCGGACTCTGCTTAAAAGCAAACTTTATTAGACACAAAATTTTTCATGATACTCATTTTATACTTATAATCATTATAAAAGTTTTCTAACAATTATAAAATGTTTTCTGAGCAAAATAAAGTTTTTGAAAAGTGAAAGGTTAAAGATTCTGAAATAAAAGCAATCAAAAAACCAAATTTGCGAAACAATCGTTCTAATTTAGTTGTAGACTTATTTATTTCACTAAAAGAGGAAATATTATTGATAAAATTTTATTTTAATTCACTTATTTTTCTACTTGCAAAAATTTCTTTTCTCTCGTACGAATTTCATGTCTCACAAAAATGGAAGTAAAAAAATAAGCAATTGCTCAGAAGAAAAGTAGCTCAAAATATTTAAATTTATAAATTTTCCGTTATAAAATATCAATAAGCGACAGTTTTATTTTTTGGACTCATAGATATAATTTATTGACATAAAGTTTATGCCAGTTAAAAATCTTTTTTCTCTTTATACAATTTAACAGAAGTCAACAAAAGAATGAAATAAAAGAAAATGAAATAAATTGTTGTCTTTTCTCATCTTTAAGACAAAGATTTTTTTCTAGCTTTAAAGATTTATTCTGACAAAAAGAATTGATATTGCATCATATAGACATCTTAAGTTATATTTTGATTCTTAACTCACAATATTCAAGAGCATAAAAGGTTTAAGTAAGAAAAATCTCTTTTATTCCTCACTTGACATTATGAAAATCCCAACTCTAAGAACCTTTTTCTTTGCCTCTTTTATCTTCATTTTGTGCATGGCAAAAGTGTTGAACAGTTTCCAACAAATTTGTGCTCAAGTTAGGTAAAGCTGAAGAAATATTATTTTAAATGAATCTCAGCAAAAAGCAAAAAAGGTTTAACCAGTGATTTCATTTTTCTTGCACAACTATAAAGTTCGCATCAATAAACATTTATTCTTAGCATGAAAGTGAGGAAAAAAAGTGTCTCATGTGCTCAGTGAGGCAAAATTTAAATCTCATTTTCATTTTTCATTCTTTTATGTCACTGCTGCTGTTGTTGTTATGAAGAGTAGTAAAAAGACATTTCGTGATATCGCTCTTTTTTTACACTTAAATGCTCACACATTCTCCCTCACGACAGCGAGTTAAAAAACATGAAAAATGATGGGAAAATAAATTTCTTCACTGCTGCTTACTCCCTATGTGTCGTAAAATGTGATTTGAGATCTCTTTAAATCTCGCTCTGTACACTTTTGTTCCACCACTTCGTAAAAGATGTTGAACATAATAGCTTATGTTAGCTGAAATAAAACCATTTAATTTCTCATCTCTCTCCACGAACAGTCTCTTATTGTTGTTGTTTCTCGTCACTTTGCAAACATTTGACTTTATATCTATCTTTTTGCATGCGTACATGTGACATGCATGAGTGAATGAAAAAACAATCAAATGCGAAGATAAAACAATGTAGACTTTTCTGGTTAAAGAATATAAGAAATTGAATATTATTAAAATAACGATTTTTTGAAATTTAAATTTTTTTGTTCAATAACGGTCTTTTATAATTTTAAAATTTAGAACAAAATTTAGAATATTCGATGAAAATAAAAAATAATTTTGTGTTCCCAAAAACAAGCTTTTTTCATATTAATGAAGCCATTTAAGGTCACGACCACCTTGTCCATTAAATAATTTTCATTCTTATTTTAGTGAGTTACGATGTCCTCACCTCAATTCATTTGTCATCATGCAGAGCGTGAAAGTGACAAAAACACGAAGAGCTTAACCCATATCCGTTTTCAACATGTTGTAAACATTCGTAGTTAGTCGCATATCAAACACTTTACTAGACAAAGTGACCTTTGAAGTTCTTCTATTTCGACTTTGTTAAATTTGTTTTTGAAATTCATAATAGAGAAAGATAAAGTTCTATTTTGTGCTTTCAACACATTTCTATTTACACATTGAATCTCATGAATTAAACTATAAGCTTTTACATGAGAAACGGAAAGAAATTTGTCAATTTTAATAGCGATTTATTATGGAAAAAGTGAGTGGTAAAGAGAAAGAGAAGAGCATGAAATGTGATGAATTTGATTTAATACTATGTCATTAAATTAAATTCCTTGTCATTTCTCGCTTCTCTGATGGAGAAGATTATGCTTCATGCTCAAGGCTTTGACGGCTGGAGATTTTTTTCTCAATTGATTTGAGTGCATTTTTTATGACAAACTGTCATTACTCACTGGTCTTAAAATAAATTCTTTCATCATCTTTATATCACATTAAAATGCTTCAAACGTCTCAACTTTCTTTTCATTCGAGTTCATGTTTGTTTACTAACTTAATACTATAAGACGAAAATAATGAATTTTATCTTCTTACTCTTTTCTATGAGTCTTTTATGTTTGTTTGTAAAAGAGATGATGTCTTACTGAGTTACAACTCAAATGAAATTTTTAACATCTTTGAACTTTCTTATCTAATTCTTTCACTTGTCTTAACTTGTAAAATTTTTTTGTTAATGCTTTTAGACAGAGTTTATAAAAGATACAAATGAACGCTTGTGAACATTTTACAACTTTAATTTCTTTAAAAATGGATGTAAAAGTACACAAAATAAAAGTTAATGAAGAATTTTTGAAATTGTTTTTAGCTAAAATTTAAATTATGTGTTTAAAAAAAGCAAAAAAAAAAAGAGTCGCAAGTATTCAAATTTTTATAGGGTTCGGAATTATGCAGAT